>JACBWV010000476.1:943305-1103554 GCA_013435795.1 Chlamydomonas sp. ICE-L | reverse complement strand
GATCACAGTTTAACATCTCAAACAATCCTGGAGTAATAATGATCACACTTGTACACAGCTAAAACAAATGCGTGTAAGTACTAATGATCACAGTTGTCCATGTAAAACAAATGCCTTGGAAGTAATGAATGTATACAGTTGTACTCTCACAGATCTTGGAATACTAATGATCACAGTTGACACTAAAACAAATGCATGTAAGTACGAATTACCACATTGTGATCTAAAACAAATGCTTGTAAGTACTAATGATCACATTTGATACAATCTAAAACCATGCTGGTAAGTACTAATGATCACGGTTGTCATCGAAAACAAGGCTTGTAAGTACTAATGATCACATTTGTACTCTAAACAAATGCTGGAAGTACTAATGATACAGTTGTACATCTAAAACAAATGCCTTTTAAGTACTAATGATGCAACAGTTGTACATCTAAAACAAATGCTTGTAGTACTAATGATCACGATTGTTCATCTAAACAAATGCTTGTAGTACTATGATCACAGTTTACATCTAAAACAAATGCTTGTAAGACTAATGATCACTGTTGTACATCGAAAACAAATGCCTTGTAAGTACTAAATGATCCAGTTGTACCTCCAACAGAACAAAATGCTTGTAAGTACTAATGTCACAGTTGTACATCTAAAACAATCTTGTAGTACTATGGTCAAAGTTGGTACAGCTCAAACAAATGCTTGTAAGTACTAATGATCACCAGTTGTACATCTGAAACAATGCTGTAAGTCATTACTAATGATCACACGTGGACATCTCAACATGCTTGCAAGTACTAAATGATCACAGTTGTTACATCTCAACAAATGCTTGTAAGTACTATGATCACAGTTTGTTACATCTAAAACACATTCTTAAGTACTATGGATCACAGTTGTACACGATCAAATGCTTGTAAGTACTGAATGATCACAGTTTACATTTACAACAAATGCCTTGGAAGTACTAATTGATCACATTGTACATCTAAAAACCAATGCTTGTAAGTACTAATGATCACAGTTGTACATCTAAAACAAATGCATGTAAGTACTAATGACCACAGTTGTACATCTAAAACAAATGCTTGTAAGTACTAATGATCACAGTTGTACATCTAAAACAAATGCTTGGAAGTACTAATGATCACAGTTGTACATCTAAAACAAATGCTTGTAAGTACTAATGATCACAGTTGTACATCTAAAACAAATGCTTGTAAGTACTAATGATCACAGTTGTACATCTAAAACAAATGCTTGTAAGTACTAATGATCACAGTTGTACATCTAAAACAAATGCTTGTAAGTACTAATGATCACAGTTGTACATCTAAAACAAATGCTTGTAAGTACTAATGATCACAGTTGTACATCTAAAACAAATGCTTGTAAGTACTAATGATCACAGTTGTACATCTAAAACAAATACTTGTAAGTAGCTAATGATCTACAGTTTGTACTCTAAAACAAATGCTGGTAAGTTACTAATGATCCACAGTTGTCATCTCAAACAATGCTTGTAAGTACGCATGCTCACAGTTTTTACATCTAAAAGCAAAATGCTTGTAAGTACTAATGATCACAGTTTTTGTAGCATCTAAAACAATGCCTTGTAAGGTAATAATGATCCCAGTTGTACATCTAGACAATGCTTGTAAGTACTAATATCACAGTTGTACTCTCAAACAAATGCTTGTAAGTACTAAGATCACAGTTTGTACATATAAAACAAATCATTGTCGTATTTACTATGATCACAGTTTGTACAATCTCAAACAAATGCTTGTAATACTAATGATCAAAGTTGTACATATAAACAAATGCTTGTAGTACTAATGATCACAGTTGTACATCTAAAACAAATGCTTTGAAGTACTAATGACCACAGTTGTAGATCTAAAACAAACGCTTGTAAGTACTAATGATCACAGTTGTACATCTAAAACAAACGCTTGTAATACTAAGGACACAGTTGTCATCTCAAACAAATGCTTGTAAGTACTAAAGATCACAGTTGTACATCTAAAACAAATGCTTTTAAGTACTAATGACCACAGTTGTAGATCTAAAACAAACGCTTGTAAGTACTAATGATCACAGTTGTACATCTAAAACAAACGCTTGTAAGTACTAATGACCACAGTTGTACATCTCAAACAAATGCTTGTGAGTACTAATGATCACAGTTGTACATATAAAAAAATGCTTGTAAGTACTAATGATCACAGTTGTACATCTAAGATAATGTACCCGTATTACCACCACCACCACCTACACCCCTATCACAACCACCACCATCTACCACCCCTAGCACCCCCATCACCACCACCCCTATCATCACCACCACCACCACCACCAACACTATTTCAACCACCATCATCATCCCTATCTCAACCACCACCATCTCCACCCCTAGCACCCCCATCACCACCACCCTTATCACCCCCATCACCACCACCCCTACCAACCCCATCACCAACACCCCTAGCAGAACCACCACCTAGGAGGTGAGCTCATTAGTTTCGTGTTCAGTAATGCAGCATATTGTGTATATTTATTGCTATACGCAGGAGCTTCTAGGCATGCATGAATGAATGGATGCAGCATGCACCGCAACTTGGGGGGGTCTTCGGCGCCCCCCATATTTGGGGGGGGTATCTTCGGCGCCCCCCAAATTGGGGGGGTTCTTCGGCGCCCTTGCATTTGGCTTGAAAGGGTGCGGCAGGGGTGCAGAAAAAGGTGCAGAAAACTCCCAGCATTTTCAGTGATTTAGCGTAGGAATGCACTACTGCTTACATGTATGTATGCATGCATGAATGCAACATGCTGCAAATTGTCTTAAGACAATCGGCCTGGCCGCAGGAGACCAGTGTTTAGGGGGGGGGGGGGGGGGGAGGCTGTGTGATAGGAGCGTAGGTAGGACAGATCTGTTGCAAAGGTTGGATCCAAGGTGTTCGAATGCAACACGGTGCGGAGGTTTTATGATATGACTCGCTATGACTAGGGGTCGGCTATGTTATATAATATTAGTGAATAAATAATATGGCGTAGGTAGGACAGATGGTGTTTGATGGTGTTATGACACGTCTTGCTGTGACTCACGGGTCAGATCCTGTACTGGCTGTGGACGGTGAGGGGTGGGAGCCGGGGTGGGTGGGTGGGGGTGGGGGTGGCTCACGATTCCTATGACCCACGAGTCATATCCTGTACTGCCCGGCAGGGTCCACATGGAATGGAACCCTGCGGTACGATATTTTACCCCCTATTTAGATGCCGCCCCTGACGGCCCCTGTAACGCATTCTAAGCTTCAAAGGTTATGGGCCCATCACGCTACCTACCTACTAGTGTCACGTTATTCTAAGCTTCAAAGAAGGAATCGACCAGTGCAAAAGTTATTATAAGTTATTTCACGTTATTACAAGTAATTATAAGTTATTATAAGTTATTATAAAAGTTATAATAAGTTATAATAAGTTATTATAAGTTATTATAAGCTTCAAAGAAGGCATGCATGCACGAATGCAACATGGTGGAAAGGAATTCACCACTGCATGGGCAGGGTAGAGTTTGAGAGGCACGAGAGATGAGGGAGTAGGGTGGTGGTGGTGGTGTGTGGGGGGTGAGTGGGGGTGGGTGGGTGGGTGGGTGGGGGGGCTGGGTACATGCACACGTGGTGCACAAGGAGGGTTAGCCACAAAGGCGTCGAAGTTGGCCTTACCGGCGCCTGTGTAGTACAAAGTTTGTGTGTGGGGTGTGGGGTGTGGGGTGTGGGGGTGGAGGGGGTAGAGTTTGTGTGCAGCATGATGTGAAGCAATGCACCACCCATAGCCTTTCTTTTCAGGTACCGAGGTAGCTGAAAAGAAAGGCTATGGGTGGTGTATTGCAGGCAGGCAAGCAGGCAGGCAGGCAGGCAGGCAGGTAGGCAGGCAGGCAGGTAGGCAGGCAGGCAGGCAGGCAGGCAGGCAGGCAGGCGGGCAGGCAGGCAGGCAGGCAGGCAGGCAGGCAGGCAGGCAGGCAGGCAGACAGACAGAGGGGTGGAGTGATGCTGTGACGTGTGGGGGAGCCTTACATGAAATATTCCTTGCTCTTCCAGTGGTCCAAGATATTGCTGATGATTAGCTTATTTTCTCCACGTGGACGATCATTGTGCACCATGACGCCAGAAACAGATCAACAGAACCACCCGAATCTGCGAAACTCCCCTGGCGGCCGCCTGGTGCACTCTGAGGTGCACTACGTAGTGCAGAATGGATGTACCGCGTTATGACGAGGCATGAGGTTGAGGGGGACAGCCCATCCGCTTGTGCTGGGGCAAACCACCACTGCTGCACGCAGATATATATGTGAGATGCCTTGTTGGTTCCTGATTCTTGCAAGAGATGTTTTATGGAAGAAGGCTCTTGTTCAGGATTTGAAAGTTGGTTTCGAAGGTGTGGGGATTTTCTTGGGACCACTTAACCACTATCAGCCAGAACACATACCACTATAATTTGGGGGGTCTTCATTCCGGGAACCATGCATGAAAACGTAAATGAACCGGGGGATCATGCATGAAAACGTTGCTCGCTCGCATCAGCAATTCGGGGCCTAATGGGGTTGTAAGCCCCTAAACTATTCAACGATTGAGAACAATTGAAATCGATTTTTTGGTGGGGTAAATCTCCATTCCTCAGGGCCTGGAGTAAGGTATCAGCGGATCAATAGCGGTATGAAAACGAATGTTTTGCAGTTTGGCACCCAACACTCCAACAGGCCTACGAAGGCGAAGGGCGCCAGGTGCCCTTCGCATTCCCGTAAACTTGTCTAGTTAGATAAAGTCGGATTTATATCTACGAAGGGAACCATTAGACGAACCCACATATCCATGCCACGCACTGCCCCCACATCCTCACACGGCAACGTCAGTGAACTCCCACACAACCACGAGAGTGCCCTCCCACCCTCCAACACAAGCACAAGAGTGCCCCACCACCACCCCTACAGGCTACAGCCATGCGAAAGCCTCGCTCACAACCCCATCAGCATCGGAACGTCCTCATCCTTCTCGATACGAAGGTCGGTGCGGCATCTATCAAAAGTTTGGAAGCGTTAATTCAGATTGAAATGCTACATAGGCCCGCGAGAGTGTAAACTACGTTGAATGTTACCTTGGGTACTCCAGACGTCTTCGAGTCTTTCTGCCTACTCGGGCGTCAGATATGACAGTATGGGATGATTAGGTACGAGACCACCAGAGCGGAATGGAATGGAATGGAAAGAACGCTGGGAGGCGTGGCTTTAGGAAGCGGTACGTGGTACAGCTGTACCAGGACCGCACCAGGAGACAGTACAGGTTATGGCGGGTTGTAAGAGGAGAGAAACGGACGGGTGAGGGAGCGTTCCAAACGACGACGTGTAACAATGACGGAGTGGGCAACGTGGACAGCATGAACATGGATGAAGGCTTGCGAAATAGCAGGTCTAATGATTCGCTACGCAGATACAAATCCAACTTCAAGTTGACAGTATCGCCGGGGACACCGGGCTCCCTTCGTTCTTCCGGGAAGCCGGCTGCCGGTTGAATAGCACTCTGTACAGCTTAACGCGTACATCAGTACATCGGCGTTGCGTACCACGTGGAGCTGACAGCTCGACGGATCAAAGGCGCCCGCCTGCGCCTGTGGAAGGGCCAGGCGGGGAGATTCAAGGACTTAAACGAATTTCGATTCCGAGTTGCGACTAATTATGTCCAGTTGCGAGTTTTTCTACTTACACCCGTGGCTCGTCAGCCAGCAGCTCTGATGAGGACGACGCCTTGTCTCATGGAATCTCGAACTTTAATCGAGGAGAAGACAAACTAATCAATCATAGAAAAGAGATGGAAGATGTTCTGTTGAAGCCTGAGTTCTAATGTGTCGTCTTGAATGCAACTCCGATTTTATTTTACCGAATGCACATGCGCTTATACACCCTTTAGTTGATCCGCGTCAGCTGTATCATGTCTAGACATTAATGACATGAACATCACTGCGCCGTAGTCCCCGTAGAGCAAGCCTTACGAACGATTAGGAAGATTACAGCAGACAATGATTCGGCCAATTTTCGAAATACCCACGACTGGACACAATTAGTCGCAACTCGGATTATCGGAATCGAAATTCGTCGAAGTCCTTGAATTCTTGAATGGCCTTCGACAGGAAGAATTCTAGCAGATGATGGCTCCGCCGATGCCGAGCTGGCAGTTCCACGTGGTATGGCACGCCGATGTACTGATGTAAGCGTTAGGCTTCTGCTGTATTGAGTGCTATCCTTGCCAATAGGGTGCCAATTCTCTCGCATGGAAGCGACTAGTGTTCGATTCTCGGAGGGGGCGGATCACCTCGGAGGGCACTTTTCCGCATACGGATCTCAGGGTTGCGGAATGTGGACGCGGCTTTTTCATTTGTCGCTCCCCTCCTGTCCTATTGACTCAATCTAGGGAACTGGGGCATGTCTACGATTTCCCCTGGGAAAATTCGCAGCTCCGTGCCTCACGCAGCTCATTGCATCACCGCATTGTGTTTGACAAGACGGAAATCTGTTGTTGTGCTCTAGTACCTGCAGGTTGCGCAGGCGGCGCAGCTGCAACTGTAGCCTCGGCCATGGAACTTCGGGGAGTCAGTGAGCTATTAACTTCATAACCCTTGAGCCTCTTTAGCCATTTACAATGGTCTAGTGGTATACCAGATCGCTGAAGAATGAAGAGTCGGGGGTTCGAGTCCCCCTCCGGTCGCTCTTGGCGTTGCAGGTCGTCGTCAACCGCGATGATAGTTTGTCCAGGTGAGGTAGGAGACCGCTCCGTCCCAACCCGCGTACGACGGGCTCCCTTAACACCACGCCCCATCAGGCGTTATCATTACATTTTTCATTACCCCTACAGGCCACCAAGTTAAATAATAATGTAATTTGCACACAAGTGAGTGAGTCACGCAAAATGCATTATGCAATAACTAATGTGTACGCAATGACAGATGTGTGCGTGATTGTCGTGCTATATTGATTCTGCCATGCATACTTGACTTACATTACGCCACCCCCTCGGCCGACCTCCAGGGGAACGGCCAGGGCACCCTACTATTTCTCGTTGTAACCATACTACTTCCACTACGTAACACTTTGTCTCAGACCAACCTATTAGGAGGCAACCAAGAAATATCAAAAAACAACAAGTGAGATTCCACCAAGGCCACTGTTGTTCAACAAGCGGTTTGTGGTGCGATAAAGCAGCAATAATATAGGTTTGATCCCTGTTGGTTTGAGTTGTAATGAGATGAGTGACAGTTCCATGAATCCAATAGCTACAAAAAACGTTAAAACGTACAGACGGCGATGTCTGAAGTCTAAACCCTAAACCCTAAACCCTAAACCTAGCAGCAAGAATAACCAAGAATATAGGCGCTTTGATTGTCAAAAACGACCTGGAACTGCACCTTCGAAAAAAATGCCCCTGCCCCCCCTTTTCGGGGGGGTCCATGAAAGATCAACTGTACTACAACAGCGGTACGAGACTGGCAATTGGTCTTGGAAAATACGAAGGGCGCCCGGTGTCCTCGGCGATATTAAGTCAGATTTATATCTGCGTACAGAGCATTAGACCCACTAGCATCTGAGCCCGTCGTCCCGACGGGCGGACCACCCCCGTGGCCACGTCAGCGACAGGTGTCGAAAAATCGAGATCCGAAACCACTGAAACCAAAAGCCCAACTGCCTGGGCCCCAAAGGCTAAACCATATCACGGCCGCTCTACTTTATATACGGTAATAAGATCTGAGCCCGTCGTCCCGACGGAAGGACCGCCCCTGTGGCCACGTCAGCGACAGGTGTTGGAAAATCGAGATCCGAGAATCGCTGCCGCCTGGGCGACAGGTCAGCAAAATATGAAACCAAACACCCATCTGCCTGCAGGCATGCCTGGGCCAAAATGGCTAGCATCTGAGCCCGTCGTACCGACGGGAGGACCACCCCCGTGGCCACGTCAGCGACAGGTCTCGGAAAATGGAGATCCGAAAACGGGTAACTCCGAAACGGGTAACTTCGAAACGGCTCCCCAGGCCACATCAGCGAATGGCAGCCAGCAAGCTGGCAAGAGTGCGTGAGAGCGCAGGAGAAGGCCAAGGGAATGCTGCGACGGGGGGAGTTGCATGCGAAGTTATTGACAGGGGCAGCGAAATTTGTGGGAACGAGTTTGGGCAGATGAACAAAGGGAGGCTACACCGTTGAATATCGGGCGGCTCAGGCAGCGAGCACCGAAATTAGCAGAAGTGCGAAGGAAAATTCGGGTATCAGAACGGCTGGGCCTGGAAGAGCCGCGAGAAGGAGTCGAAAACGACACCGGCTTCATGCATTAGAGCAGCGCAAAGCAGTGCACGGGTGAACAGGTCGCAGGAAAATTCGGGCACCACTCAAGCCGGGTAACCTCGGACGGGGGCGGGTGCAGGTGGGTGGTCGGCAGCAGAGAGGCAATCGTTCCTGTGGCTGCGCCGAGAAATCGAGATCCCAGACTGGCTGCCACCTGGGCGACAGGTCGGCAAGATATGAAACCAAAACCCCAAGCGGCTGGGCCAAAAGGCGCCGACCACGCGCCGGGCACGCGCTATACCCTCCACGCTCTTACTACGCTCTACGCTCTACTTTTTCTACTTACACCCGTGGCTCGTCAGCCAGCAGCCCTGATGAGGACGACGCCTTGTCTCATGGAATCTCGAACTTTAATCGAGGAGATGACAAACTAGTCAATCATAGAAAAGAGATGGAAGATGTTCTGTTGAAGCCTAAGTTCTAATGTGTCGTCTTGAATGCAACTCCGATTTTGTTTTACCAAATGCACATGCGCTTATACACCCTTTAGTTGATCCGCGTCAGCTGTATCATGTCTAGACATTAATGACATGAACATCACTGCGCCGTAGTCCCCGTAGAGCAAGCCTTACGAACGATTAGGAAGATTACAGCAGACAATGATTCGGCCAATTTTCGAAATACCCACGACTGGACACAATTAGTCGCAACTCGGATTATCGGAATCGAAATTCGTCGAAGTCCTTGAATTCTTGAATGGCCTTCGACAGGAAGAATTCTAGCAGATGATGGCTCCGCCGATGCCGAGCTGGCAGTTCCACGTGGTATGGCACGCCGATGTACTGATGTAAGCGTTAGGCTTCTGCTGTATTGAGTGCTATCCTTGCCAATAGGGTGCCAATTCTCTCGCATGGAAGCGACTAGTGTTCGATTCTCGGAGGGGGCGGATCACCTTGGAGGGTACTTTTCCGCATACGGATCTCAGGGTTGCGGAATGTGGACGCGGCTTTTTCATTTGTCGCTCCCCTCCTGTCCTATTGACTCAATCTAGGGAACTGGGGCATGTCTACGATTTCCCCTGGGAAAATTCGCAGCTCCGTGCCTCACGCAGCTCATTGCATCACCGCATTGTGTTTGACAAGACGGAAATCTGTTGTTGTGCTCTAGTACCTGCAGGTTGCGCAGGCGGCGCAGCCGTAACTGTAGCCTCGGCCATGGAACTTCGGGGAGTCAGTGAGCTATTAACTTCATAACCCTTGAGCCTCTTTAGCCATTTACAATGGTCTAGTGGTATACCAGATCGCTGAAGAATGAAGAGTCGGGGGTTCGAGTCCCCCTCCGGTCGCTCTTGGCGTTGCAGGTCGTCGTCAACCGCGATGATAGTTTGTCCAGGTGAGGTAGGAGACCGCTCCGTCCCAACCCGCGTACGACGGGCTCCCTTAACACCACGCCCCATCAGGCGTTATCATTACATTTTTCATTACCCTTACAGGCCACCAAGTTGAATAATAATGTAATTTGCACACAAGTGAGTGAGTCACGCAAAATGCATTATGCAATAACTAATGTGTACGCAATGACAGATGTGTGCGTGATTGTCGTGCTATATTGATTCTGCCATGCATACTTGACTTACATTACGCCACCCCCTCGGCCGACCTCCAGGGGAACGGCCAGGGCACCCTACTATTTCTCGTTGTAACCATACTACTTCCACTACGTAACACTTTGTCTCAGACCAACCTATTAGGAGGCAACCAAGAAATATCAAAAAACAACAAGTGAGATTCCACCAAGGCCACTGTTGTTCAACAAGCGGTTTGTGGTGCGATAAAGCAGCAATAATATAGGTTTGATCCCTGTTGGTTTGAGTTGTAATGAGATGAGTGACAGTTCCATGAATCCAATAGCTACAAAAAACGTTAAAACGTACAGACGGCGATGTCTGAAGTCTAAACCCTAAACCCTAAACCCTAAACCTAGCAGCAAGAATAACCAAGAATATAGGCGCTTTGATTGTCAAAAACGACCTGGAACTGCACCTTCGAAAAAAATGCCCCTGCCCCCCCTTTTCGGGGGGGTCCATGAAAGATCAACTGTACTACAACAGCGGTACGAGACCGGCAATTGGTCTTGGAAAATACGAAGGGCGCCCGGTGTCCTCGGCGATATTAAGTCAGATTTATATCTGCGTACAGAGCATTAGACCCACTAGCATCTGAGCCCGTCGTCCCGACGGGCGGACCACCCCCGTGGCCACGTCAGCGACAGGTGTCGAAAAATCGAGATCCGAAACCACTGAAACCAAAAGCCCAACTGCCTGGGCCCCAAAGGCTAAACCATATCACGGCCGCTCTACTTTATATACGGTAATAAGATCTGAGCCCATCGTCCCGAAGGGAGGACCACCCTTGTGGCCACGTCAGCGACAGGTGTTGGAAAATCGAGATCCGAGAATCGCTGCCGCCTGTGCGACAGGTCAGCAAAATATGAAACCAAACACCCATCTGCCTGCAGGCATGCCTGGGCCAAAATGGCTAGCATCTGAGCCCGTCGTACCGACGGGAGGACCACCCCCGTGGCCACGTCAGCGACAGGTCTCGGAAAATGGAGATCCGAAAACGGGTCACTCCGAAACGGGTAACTTCGAAACGGCTCCCCTGGCCACATCAGCGAATGGCAGCCAGCAAGCTGGCAAGAGTGCGTGAGAGCGCAGGAGAAGGCCAAGGGAATGCTGCGACGGGGGGAGTTGCATGCGAAGTTATTGACAGGGGCAGCGAAATTTGTGGGAACGAGTTTGGGCAGATGAACAAAGGGAGGCTACACCGTTGAATATCGGGCAGCTCAGGCAGCGAGCACCGAAATTAGCAGAAGTGCGAAGGAAAATTCGGGTATCAGAACGGCTGGGCCTGGAAAAGCCGCGAGAAGGAGTCAAAAACGACACCGGCTTCATGCATTAGAGCAGCGCAAAGCAGCGCACGGGTGAACAGGTCGCAGGAAAATTCGGGCACCACTCAAGCCGGGTAACCTCGGACGGGGGCGGGTGCAGGTGGGTGGTCGGCAGCAGAGAGGCAATCGTTCCTGTGGCTGCGCCGAGAAATCGAGATCCCAGACTGGCTGCCACCTGGGCGACAGGTTGGCAAGATATGGAACCAAAACCCCAAGCGGCTGGGCCAAAAGGCGCCGACCACGCGCCGGGCACGCGCTATACCCTCCACGCTCTTACTACGCTCTACTTTATATATACTGATGATGACTAGCATCTGAGCCCGTCGTCCCGACGGGCGGACCACCCCCGTGGCCACGTCAGCGACAGGTCTCGAAAAATCCAGACCCAAGACTCGCTGCCACCTGGGCGACAGGTCGGCAAGATATGAAACCAAAAGCCCAACCGCCCGAGCCAAAAGCGGCTAAACCCCTGACATGCTACCTTATATCACTCGGGGAAGTGACAATTTCGCTAAATGTAGGCGAAAGACACGATTTGCAGCGGAACTACAGATAAATGTAGGCGAACAGTGGACGAAATGTCTCGACTCACCGCAAACCAGCGATCCCGACAGACACCCAGAACTTATCGTAGACTGAAGCGTGACCAATAACTCCTCGATCGCACGTTAACAACTGAGTTGTAATACGCGAAGGGGTATGCAGCTTTCTGTCGCTCGAGGGTCTGTTAGCAACCTTTTCGAGGGGTCATTCTTGCGAACCTGCGAAGCTCTGCCAGCGATTCCGAGATAGGGTGAACAATTAGGCAACGAAGTACTAGCGCGAACTTCTTGTTGGCGAATAGCTTTCATTCGGGAAAAGGTCACCCGAAGTCACCGATGTGCTTTCGCTGCATGCGTCAAAAATGGCGCTGTTGTAGGGCGAAACCAGGACGATTTTAATCACTGTGATGAAAGCCTAAGTCACACTGAAATATTATTGTGGCTTGCGATGACCTGTCAGTGCTCTTACTAATTTTGATAGATGTTTTCGCAGGGTGTCCTTTCACCAGCCTTTCACGTACGTTAGCCAAGGCGGATTGGACGCGGCATGGCGAAATGGCCGCACGATTAGAGCCTTTGCAATATGGCCAAGGTAAGCCACGCCAACCTTCATTCTACCTCTCGTACTCCTACAGGATATTCTTCCCCTCCTCGCCTAACGCATGTGTTCGTACTACTTGGATTATTTTTGGGCGTCCTGCCTTTGGTTACCTCCTTTCTTTCGCAGGGCTTTTGTTTCAGATTACAACTGCGCAACGTCCTCTGCGCCTTCCGGCATGGACAAGCGCGGGGTAGTGCGTCAGATTGTTTTGAAATTTGACCAATGGTTCTCATTTTCTCCTTTCTTCCTCCCCTTTTTTTCTTCCCTCCTTTTGGCTTCTCTCCTCTATCTGTCTTTCCTTCTTTTTGTCTCCCCCTCTACCTTTTTTATCTTTTTCTCCCCTCTCCCGCCTTCGTTTTTTTTTTTTTCTTCCCTTCCTTCTCTCCCACTTTTCCCTTCCACGCGCGCGTCCTTGTCTTGTCTTTTGTTCTCCTGTTCTTTGCTCTTTCTATCGTTTTTTCTTTGACTTTTCCCCCTTTTTCCTTCTTTCCCGCCCTTTTATTCTTTTCACCTTATCGATTCCTCTCCTTCTTTTTGGTCCCTTGCTCTCGTCCTATTCCGACACAAATTCCCTTACATCGGTGCCGCTATTATCGCAAAACGATCCGTCTATGCTAGACCTGTGGGTTGTCAGGCATCTGCTGGGATGCAATGGTATCTTGCAGCCAGGGCCGTTTCGGGTCAAACTCCCCACCAGGAAAGCCCGGTCGGCGCTGTGTACTGCCACCGCATGAATAAGCTGCATAAATTGCAGCATCTCGGCAGCCCACCCGACGTTGCTCTGGACACGGTCAAATATGGTGGTATGTGGAGTGTACTGTCCCACGTCGGTATTTAGTACTTCTTTGAGGGTCGTTTGAAACAAAGAAAATCCTGTTTGAATTGTTCGTTTGATTCATTCTTAGATTCAATCGGAGATAACCTTGATTCAATCGATCTTTGTTTCCTGTTTGAATCAGTCGGCCATCAAACCTACCGATTGAGATCCGTTTGAAACAAGGTTGGTTGTTTCAAACATGACTCAAACCATGTTCAAATAGATCTTAATCAAGCCGTCATCAACGTGCCCCTTGAAAAAGGTTTGAAACAAGGTTGGTTGTTTCAAACATGACTCAAACCATGTTCAAATAGATCTGTTTTTTCGTAAAGCAATGCAAGCACTGAAGACTGAGGGCGCATATTTGGACAGCAGGACTCTTCGATCTTTGTTACAGAAATTGAAAGCACCATAATGAATGAATCCTTAGATAGTTAAACATGATAGTAATTAGTGATTGAAGAGCTAGATATATATGCTACTAAGGAAGTGCAGTTGGCCACGAAGTAGTTCCTCAGGTACGAATTGACGAAACTCCAGCATGCTGTGCTTCTTGTTCATCAACGACATCGTCTTCAGCCTCAAGGTCATAAGCATCCAGGCGTTCTGACGCGAGACCAGTCGCAAGAGTGAGACCTGCAGACAAATGTTCGTTGGTGAGCGTTAGTTGAGATACATTGGCAGCAATGCGCATTCTTCCGACTTTCAAATAGCAGCCATGGTTCAAACCAAATTCGCTATCTGAATGCGCACCTGTTTTGCACCTCGAGCATTGGAACTCTTGCGGCTCCATGATGAGCTGGACGATAGGTCGACTTGCTGCAGCTGCCTTAATGCCTGCGGAACAACTCGAAAAAGCGAGTCAGTCAAAGTTGAGACAAATTCTGGTCAAGTAAGGCACCACTTGACGAGACGCAAAACGCAGTACCTTAACCGCACGCGCGGGGGCGGAGTAGCAGGTCGCTACAGTCTTGGGTTGAAGCACAACAATTCCCAAAGCAAAGTACCGCTGAAGCAAAGTGCTCGCGCGTGTAGGTATTGACGGATCTCAGAAGTAATTCGGGAATGGCTGAAGCTATGAAAGCAAGCTCAGTCCAAGTTAATTCAAGGAAAGCAGGCAGCATGTCGCTATCTGACTGCGCACCTGTTTCACACCTCGAGCATTGGAACTCTTGCGGCTCCATGATAGGTCATTTTGCTGCAGCTGCCTTAATGCCTGAGACACAACTCTGGTCAAGTAAGGCACCACTTGACGAAACGAAAAATGCAGTACCTTAACCGCACGCGCCGGCGTGGGCGGAGAAGAAGGTCGCTACAGTCTTGAGTTGAAGCACAACCATTCCCAAAGCAAAGTGCCGCGGAAGCAAAGTGCTCGCGCATGTAGGTATTGACGGATTTAGGAAGCAATTCGGGAATGGCTGAAGCTATGAATAGATCAGTCCAAGTTAATTCAAGGAAAGCAGGCAGCATGGTGCGCTATTCTGCAGGAATATCGCTGAGTCGAGAACCAATTGACGCGCAGTGAACAGTGAAAGCTTGCACAGCCGCTAAGTTGAAGCGCTAACCCATTGCGCTGACCAGTTTGAACTGTACAGCTTGCAGTACCGCCGTAACCGCACGCGCATGGGCGGAGAAGCAGGTCGCCATATTTGAATCGGATTCTCGGGGCCTGCGCCTGCGGTGCATGCGGGATCTGCGTCGCAGGACCTAGACAACCCTGATGGGGGTCATGCTAATCAAACCTGATGAACAATGGGGGATAATGATCCCGAAACTTCTCATGTACCCAAATATGATTATTCCGATTCTGGAAAACAAAAGATCATAACCAGATTCAAAGGGACGAGGAAGTTCTGAGCTTAAGAGAACTGTTACACATCAGCGCCTTTCGAACAGCGGACCAGTTGGGACCCTGCCCACACCAGTAGGCTATCTCCACTATGATTATGGTTTCTAAAATTCTCATGTACATATATATGATTATTGAGATTCAGGAAACAAAAGATCTCCGAAGTTCTGAGCCCGTAGAGAACTAGTTACAGACCGCGCCCCTTTACGACCCAACAGGCTATACCAGTTGCGCTGCGACCCTGCCCACGCCAGTAGCCGCGTATCCTACACTACGATAAGGTTGTCTAAACTTCTTAAATTGCCGACTACCTAATCATCTGATAAATTAGCATTTACAGGTAAACAAAATAGCCTCAAACCAGATTCGAAGGGCACGCAGGAACAATTTCTGAGCGTAGAGAACTGGTTAACAGTAAAGATAAATGCCCGCCTTTTCGAACAGACGCCAGAGCGGCAACTACTGATTTTTAAACTCAGAACTTCCTCGCTTTCTTTAGAATTTGCTTCTGATCTTTAAGCAGTTTATCAAGAATCGGAATGATAAACATCATATAGAGCACCTGCACAAGTTCATCGCGGACTCATTTCATTCATGACTGCATAGGATTAGTTGATGACGCGTTCAGGCATCTAACTACGGCTTACGCGTTTATTTAAAGAGCGCCCAGATCAGGTAACTACTGATGTGAATGTAAACTAACAGAACTTCTATACGCATTCCTTTCGAATCTGCTCATGATCTTTGGTTTCCTGAATCGGACTGAATAACATATAGGCAACTGAACAAGCTTCAGCGCGAACAGTTTTCCACTACTGCTAGGATATAGTACTAAGTGGCCGGGTCAGGATCTACAACCTGGTTACGGTTTAAAACACACGCCCCAGACGCGCCTAATCTACTGATGCTGTAACTCAGCAACTTCCTAGCATCCTTCGAATCTGCTTCTCGATCTTGTATTCCTGCAATCGAGACTGATACACATATAGGCCTACCCTGACAAGTTCCAGCGCCGCACCATTTCCTACTGCCCCTAGGACCTGCCGATAGTTTATGACGCGGTTCTTCAGGTCTCACACTGCGGTTACGCGTTTAAATCAGCGCCAGATCTGCGCTCTCAACTACTGCATTTTAAACTCAGAACTTCCTACGCTTCCTTCGAATTGCTTTATTACTTTGAAGTTATCCTGAAATCGGAATGAATCACTATATAGGCCAACCTGACAAGCCTTCAGGCAGATCCATTTTCCTACGTAGCGATAGTTTATTGACGGCGTTACAGGATCTCAATAATGGTTACGGTTAAAGAGACGCATGATGCGAGTAACTACGATGTAAACTCAGAACTTCTCGTTCCGTTCGACAATCTGCTTCTGCCATCTTGGTTTTCCTGCAATCGTATGATCCCATATGCCGGAACCACCTGACAAGTCAGTCCGGACACATTAATTACTACAGGTAGGAATGGGCATAGCAACTTTATGCCACCCGGACGTTCAGGACATCTTCAACTGCCCGTTCGCAGTTTAAAGATGCACGCAGATCGGCCAGTAACTACTGCATAGTAAACTCAGAACTTCCTCCGTATCCCCTTCACTGTCGGATACTGCCACTTCTGATCTTTGGCTGTTCCTGAATCGGACTTGCATCACATATAGCTACCTGACAGCCTCTCAGGGAGACCATTTGACCCTACTGTAGGCAGGAAATAGTCTAGTTGGCTACGACAGTCAGCGATCTCAACTGCGATTACGGTTTTTTATTTTTAGAAAGCAACGCAGATCGGCTAACATACTGATTTGCAACTCAGAACTTCCTCGTTCCCTTCGAATCTGCTTCTTATCTTTGTTTTCTTATGAGTTTTGCGATTATTACCTGAAATCACAGACGATCCCATATGCGGTACCTGACAAGTTCAGGGCCACCATTTATCCTACTGTAGGAATAGTCTATGGGGCGTATGTTATAAACATGTTTTATTACATTGAGCACTCTTCCCTCTTGAAGATAAATTCCAAAGCATCCCTTATTCATATCTAAGTACTATCTAACTTAACAGGAAGTATATACGGGCATATGCCAAAGATTGAATAGTTATTCAGTAAATAATGCAGGTATGATATTTCCACATGCTGAAATTAGCGCCGAAATACCTACGCAGCTTAATAAGCAATATAGAACCCTCATGTGCCTAACCGTATATTCCCTTTCCCATTACCCCTGACTGCCGCCCTTACCGTGGCCCTTCCTTCTCTATCCACTGTTACCAATTAAATCCGGCGCACTAGCGACCGAACGGTGTAGCTGACCAGCCTGCCGACCTAGCTTCGTTTCCAAGCCCCCAACCGTGTACCGCTACCTCCTGATCCGCAGCTATCTAGGCTGTCCCCGCCAGAACCCCACGAGTAGATAGAAAGATCCCTGCCCCCCCATGGCCCCCAACGGAGCACACGCACGCCAAACCCCTGAACCACAAACTGAACGGCCAGCTGAACACCCCCAATTCGAGCAACAGATTGTAAACTCGCAATCTGCACGCCTACGCCCTACGCATCCCCTCCTCCCTTTCTTTTCTTCACTGCAGACTGGAGTACTAACTACGAACGATGCAACGATCACAAGGACGATACATCGCATCGGTGAGCAGCCCACCTGGTCGCCAACTGCCATCTTGGTCCTTTAGAGGGCGATCGTTGACACCACTCGTTATGTGCCCAAGCCCTGCTCCTCCTGATACACGAGGCTAGTTCGACAAATTGCCCCTACAAGATTTCGGAATTACAGAATACCGAATCCAAGCACAGGCCGGCAAATTCTGGCCCAGTCAGAGAAGCGACAGAGGCCTACTGAGTGGGCACTACTTCGAGAACACTCCTCTGGCGGCCTTTATACATGACAAGCCGGAGGTAACCATTATGACCCCAAGGAAATATGCAGCCCGTGACGCCTATCTACAGGAGGTGGGGGTGGTTCGGTGGGACGGAAGGGGTGGTGACCGGCACGGGGTGCGGGGGGCTAAACGAGGTTGCCGAAATCCACACAAAATATAGCTGCAGCTTCTGCAGGCAGATCCCTAGGCCACATGGGCCAGTGGCACCTTTGGGTAAAAATATGCTGACACGCTGCTTAGGGACCCGAGACACGACAACAAAACACAACTGAGTAAATCTACACTACACTACACAACAAGCTACACAACACGTTATACAGACACGACACAACACTACACAAAACTACACAACCACTATAGAACAAGGGGCGTATGGCGACCTACTACACTACACAACAGGTACACTACACTATACAAACACATACAAAAACTACCCACACTACACAACACTAATAGAACAATGGGGTTGGTAGGGGAATTGGGGTGGGTGGGGGTAGGGGGGGGGCTGGAGCTACTTTGAAACCCTCACTCATTCACTAACTTTGATGTCTGTTTTTTTCCATTCCACTTCAGCTCGCTCGGAGGATTCGATGGGAGCGAGAGCAGGACTTATTGCATAGAAGTTTGTGGTGGTTGCTTTCCATGCCTGAACCCCCATCATGAACAACTTAATGGAATGCATGGTCTTGAACTTATCAATATGTCAAATATGGCTTATGAACCTACCCATACATTATCCCGATACTTCGCCTGCTGAGGCTGCTTGCTACCGAATGGTCCGGGAGATGCAATTTGCCTTGTATGGTAGGCCTTAACCACCCTCATGTAACAACTTAATAATGCGATGTATACTTAGCAATATATCAGAAGATTGGCTTATCGGACCTACCCATACTGGGTAGCCCGTATAAGCGCCCTTGAGGCTGCTTGCTACAATAATGTTCGGTAGATGCGATTTTGCCTTTTATGGTAGCCTGACCACCCTCATGTAACAACTTATTAATGCATGTTACTTATCATAATATCATAATATGGCTTTAGCTGAACCTTACCCATCTGGTTGGCCCGAATCAAGCGGCCTTGGTCTGCTTGCTACAGAAGTTGGGCGGGAGATGCGATTTGTACCTTGTATGGTTGCCTGACCACCCTCATGTAACACAACTTGATAATGCATGTCATAATAAAAAAATGGCTTACTCACCTTGCCATTTGTGCCGCATAAGCGCCCTTGATGACGCTTCACAAAGGGTGGTCAAGTGTGCTTTAGCCATGTATGCATCCACCACCCTCTTGCAACAACCAAACTTAAGTCACCAACATGATAAGGCAGCACATTCTAGAGCCGACATGATCTTACTCCTTCTACTATTTTTTCCCCGTGCAGGTCATTCAATGAATGCTTGGCTGTTGGAGCAAGTAAGACGAATGCTGGCGTATGGAGCTGCCTGAAGACGGCCATCGATGTGGTGCCAAGCTGTAGCCAAGTGGAATAAGTTGAAGGCATTTAAGTGCCCTGAATAAGATAGCTTGACACATCATAGGGATACCTGTTAGTAATTTGGATTTTTGTTTAATGAGGGTTTACAGGTCAACTACGGCCTCATGTCCTGTTGACCAGGAACCGTCAAGTACCGTTAAACCCCATACAAACCCAAAAATTATCATTTGAAATTTCAAGCAAAACAAGCATATAGATAGAGGCCTATTCTCCTCTAAATCCACCACTTGGACATCGCACAGGCCCTGGTATGACAATCTAAACACGCCTTCTGTGAATGACGATAGAAACCCACTGAGAGCACGGTAATTGTATCATCATGTGCGATCCCCACAACAACGTGAATACTTTCCCTACAACTGAATTAGAACCTAACTTCCAGCAGCTCCAATTAGGTTTATACAGCTTCCACCATGGTTTACACTTCCAGCTAGCTCCTTAGGTTGTAGACTTCCAGCCAGCTTCACTGAGGACTTTCACTAAATTGTGGTGACCAGGTTGACAGGCTTCTAGCCAGAGCCATTACGTTGTAAACATCTTCCAGCACATCCTGCATTCGGTTATACAGCTATCTAGCCCAGCTCGCATTAGGTTAGTAAGAAGCTAGCCAGCCAGCCTCCATTAGCCGCTTTTCACTTGAACTAGTGTGTGCCGGTTGATAAAGCTTCCACCAACCATCCACGCCACTCCAGTAGGGGTAGTGTACAGCGTCCAGCCAGCTCCATAAGACTTTCAAACTTTGTGTGCCAAGGTTGTATAGGCTTCCACCAGCTCCATTAGGCCATGTCCTCTACGGATCATTAGAACTTGTGGTGGTAGCTTCGGCCAGCTAAGCGAAGGCCTGCCTCAACAGGAAATGAATGATGGAATACCAATGTGTTTTCTTGCGCAGTATATGGTGTCCAAGTTCTTGTAAAGTTTCGGGCCTACCAAGTGCCAAAGTGCGCGAATAGGCTTAAACCCTCCCTACGAGGGGCGGCCCAACGCCGACAAGCAACTTCAACGTGTGACATAGCCAAGACTCACGGGTTACATAGCCAACGGCACATTGGGTTCACCAGACTCAACTTGGGGACATAGCCAAAAGACGTCAACGGGTTGACATAGCCAGTGTGACACGTGAGATTAAGCCAGCATCTTGCGCTCACCGACACCCCACCCTAGAGGTTTGTGCGAGCCAATTAAGCACAACATGTACGACAAGGGACGGAAGTGGTGCCGTTATCTCATACTCGTCTCGCCCTCCTGGATTCAAATCTTCCTACCTCGACGCAGCCTACAGAAGGGAGCTTAGCTACTTTCGAGGGCAATATCTCTTCATCCACCTTGAATTCCGTTTGGCTATGGTCTTGATTTACTCCTTCTGAGTATCAATGAATAGCAATGCTATAGAATTGAATCACTTATGTCAACTGTTTTCAAGTACAACATGATTCAAGTGGGGAAAACCGTCTTGGATAGGGGTTCATTGAGTCAACCAGTTTGATTACAACGATTTCAAGGTCTGCCTAAAAATTAAACCCAGACGGCAGGAGACATGGCGTGGTCATGCTTGGGTGCAGCAGGATTAGTTAAACTGTGCAAAGTAGGATGCTGTGGACCAAGCTTGCTCCCCAACTACTTCTTGAGCACTCTCCACCTTTCTCACTCCTGGGCCTGAGAAGAGCTTGAAATCTGGGATCCATATCCTGCTATGGGAATCATTCACTGCCCTTAGCTTCATGGTGGCCCTGAGCGATTGTATCAGGAGATCATAGCGTTGCAGTTATCACTTGGAGACCCTTCATGTAGTAATGGGGTAGCACTGTGTGTATTAGGCTGACGCACTAAACCCATGTCCATGGAAACATCATCTTCACTTGGGTGCACTCGTAGTGTTGTGAAAATCGTCTTAGGAAACGTTTGCCTCTGGCGTTTGTGTGGAGACAAATGGGTGTGCTCCTTGCTTTCTGGTGTTGATGACAGTCCCAACCTTGTCTTTTATGCTTAAGGTTTCTTTCGGAGTCATTCGCATGGTAAACTCAGGCAAGTGTGGGACCATGCAGTCTGGGGTAGGACCTGAGGTTCAGGTACCAAATAAGCTTTGAATGCAATGTTTACTTCCAGGTGGGATCTCCCGTACCAATACGCAAAAATCAACACAAGTTTGTCAATATATGTCACTATTCCCGCCTTCTTTTTTGCAGGGACCATGCTCTGTGGTGGAAGCGTCTAAGGTCTGTCAGTAGGGTTTTCACACAATGTGCCTATGAATTCTGACTTGATCACTGCCTAAATAGTGTCCACCTGCTTGCATGTCTCCCCCCCCTTTCGTGCATGCCTGTCTTTATGCCTGCCCTTTTTTACTTCCTCCCTAGTGACTGATTGGCTGACTATCTGATGGTATACTGCGCTTGTAGGTGCTAGGCATAAAGTGTTTCAGCCCATGGGCAAAGTGGCTTGTGTTGCCTGCCTTCAATGCCTTCCTGTGGCAATCCAGTTTCAATTGCTTTCTGTCCTATGCGTTGAGCTGGCATTGGCCATTGTTTACACCGAGAAGAGGGTTTAAACCTCATCAGAAAGAAGTAAAGGTGCGATCATAATTTTAGCCTATGTCCTGCATTCGCTGTATTTGCAGGTACATTGCTCGTTATCTTCCGCCCTCCCGTTCTGATGTTCACAAAGTGTTCCATAAGGCTTGTGGAAACCAACACGTAATTATAACTGAAGCCTTGCTTGTAGTTGCGGTTTACGCACCGTGTGTGGCATAGGGGAATTGGTGTCTATATAATTCATCCAATATTTAATGTCCACTTGCATCTGTCATACTTTTGTGTCATTGTCTCTGTCATACGTCTCTGAATAACCACGCAATTCTGTAATTGCTTCTGGCTAATTCCTGCCCTCACATGTATCTCTAGCATGACATCCCTGCTCTGCACGTCATGTCCTGCTCCTTGCCTGTCCTCCTGCCCCTTCAGTGCTCTGTAAACGCAGCCATGCTCTGCAATCACATCCTCCCCTATCCAGTACTCCCTGCCCTTCATGTGCTCTCCTAAACAAAAGAAACCGCCCTGCTCTGCCCTTACTTTCGTACTCCCCCGTCCTTTCCCCTTATCCGCCACCCCACCTTCCTCCAAACGCCTGCCCCCCTGTCTGCCATACACTTCGCTGGCCCCTTTCCTTATCCTCCCCTCTTGATCCTCTAACACCAGTCTGCCCTAAGCTCTGCCTCATCACTTCTCCTGCCCCTTGGCTTATCCGAACCCCTCTTTGCTCTCTATCGCATGCCCTGCCTGTTCAATCACGGGCATCCGGCCTTGGCCAAGTTATCCCTGCTGCCCTCTTTAATCTCATATCGCATGCCCCTGCCTCGTTCATCCTGCCAGTCTTAGTTGCCTCTTGCCATATCCCTGCCCACTGACCGTTACTCCCTAACACCTACCCTGCTCTGCGCATCACTGTAATCTGCCCCTTAGCCATTGTCCCTTCCTCTCGTTGCTCTCTAAACGCCGTGCCCTCCCTTAGTCCAATCACTGGCCGCCGGCCCCTGCCATTATCCCTGCCCCTCCTTACTCCCTAACACCTACACCCTGCTCTGCTCATCACTGATCGTCTTACCCCTTATAGCCATTATTCCTTCCACCTCTTTTGCTCTGTAACGAACGCCTGCCCTCGCGCAGTTGTTCATGGCACTGGTGGCGTCGTAGCCTCGCCAACCCGTGCCATAACTACCCCTGCCCCTCTTTGCTCTCTATTGCATCCGGCCTGCCATTGTTGATCACTGATTTCTGCCTCTTACCATTAGCACCTGCCCCTCCTAAAATAACTCCCTAACGCCTACCGTGCTCTGCTCATCTCACTAAGATCGTCTAAAGATTCCCCTTGCCATTGTCCCTTGACCCCTCTGTGCTCGAAATCTAACGCAAGCCTGCCCCTGCATCTCTTATCACTGTCCCCTGCCCCCTGCAGCATTTCCCTGGCCCCTCTTCCCGATCTCTAAAACGCCTGCGCTCCCCTATATTCAAATCACCAGCATCATCCGGGGCCCTTGCCATTATCCCACTGCCCCAATCCTTACGCCCAACACTTACCAACTGCTCTGCTAAGGCCCTGCTCTGCTCATCACTGTCGCTTTGCCCCTATGCCATTATCCCTGCCCCGTCTTTGCGCTCCAACAACCTAGCCCTCCTTGGCTCATCAATGTTTTGCCTGGGCCTTGCCATTATCCCCCTGCACAAACTTAGAATTGCTCTCTAGCTATTGCCCAATCCCTTGCCTTTTCATTCACTGTCGTCTTGCCCTCTTGCCATTATCCCATGTCCCTCCTTACTTCCTCCCACTAAAACGCCTACCACCTGCCTGCTCATCCACACTGTCGTCTTTCGCCGACCTTGCCATGTCCCCTGCCCCTCTGTGGCTCTCTAATAACGCCGCCCTGGCTCTGCTCATCACTGTCCACATCCATTCCCCTTGCCATTATCCCTCCAACCTCTTCGCTTTCTAACGCCCTGCCCTAGCTTGATTCAAACACCATCGTCCGGCCCCTTGCCATTATCCCTGCCCTGCCTTAACAAATCCCTAACACCTATCCTACCCCTGCTCTGCTCATCACTGTCGTCTTGCCCACTTGCCAATTATTCCTGCCCCCCCCCCCACCACTTTGCTCTTATAACTGCCTGCCCATCAACCTTGGTAATTTCACACTGTCGTCCTTGCCCTTGCCATTATTCCTGCCCTCTTTGCTCTCTATGCGCATCCCCTGCCCTATGTTGAAATCACTGTGTCTTGCGCCCTTGCCATAATCCAATCCCTGCCCCTCTTTGCTGCTCTATATGCATTCCTATGCCTTGTTGGAGTCACTGATTCGTCCAATCTTTTGGCCATTATCCCCAGCCACCATCACTTACATCCACTAGCGCGCCCTACCGTGCTCTGCGTCATCACTGTCGTCTTTCCCTTGCCCCCCATTGTCCCTCAAAAAGCCACTCTGGGCTCTCTAACGCCTGCCCGTCTAGCTTATATCCCTGTCCCCCCCCCTCCCAACAGTCCTCCTGCCGCCTGGTGCCATTATCCCTAGCCCCGCTTCGCTCTCTAAACGCCTAACGTGCCGCTCCCTTGATAATTCATCACCATCACCATGAGTCCCTTCCATTATCCCCCTCGGCCCCTCCTTACACTAGCTTCCCACACTTACACCGCTCGCTCTGCTCATCACTGTCGACTTTGCCCCTTCCAATTATCCCAAAGCCAAACCCTTGTGCTCTCCACCACCTCCCTCCCTTCTCATCAGTTTCCTGGCCTTTCACATTATCCATGCCCTCTCGATTTCTAAAACGCCTGCCCTGCCTACCTTGTGCACACATCGTCCTGACCCTTAAGCCATATCCCCTGTGCCACCATCACTTCCTCGTTACACCTACCGCTCTGCTCACACTGTCGCCCATGCCCCTTGACCATTGCCCAATCCGCCCCTGCCTTACTCCACTAAAACCCAAAAACCCTCCATACCCTGCTCTGCTCCTCACTGTCGGCTTCGTGCCCCTTGCCTTTAGCCCATGCCCCTCTTCGCGCTCCTATGGCCTCCCTTCTCTTCTGCATCACTGTCCTCCTGCCTCTGCATTATCCCTGCCCATCTGCGCTCTCTAACGCCTGCGCTCCCAATTGTCATCACACGTCGTACTTCCTCTTGCCATTATCCATGTCCCATCCTTATCCTCTACTCCCTAACACCTACCCTGTCCCTCCCTTGTTCCATCCTGCGTCTTTCCCTTGCCCTTATCCCCTACCCTCCCCCTGCCCTCTCTGCTCTCTCGTGCGGCGGTTCCCTGGCTACTGCTCGAATGCACTGTTTTCCTGGCCCCGTGCCATTGTCCCCTGCCGGCTCTTGCTCTTTAAACGCCGTGCCTTAACGCTTGCATCTGCTGTCCTTGCGATGGCAAATTAAATGGTGTCAAATGCTAACAAAAGGCTAAGCGATGAAGCGTTGCTAAAGCCATGCCGGAAAAACGGCAGGAACGTATAAATGCCGAGATTGCAAGTATAGTAAATAGAACAGCGAAGACATATATAAATAGGCATAGCTTTGCTTGACGTTTCTACTTAGGTGATATATGGCTTATGTCTTCATGCGTAAAACAAATGGAGATACTAAGCCTGCAGGCTGTCCTATATACTATGATACTTGAACTTATTAGACTACAATATGCTCCAGCCACAGTAATGTGGCTGCTCGTCGTCTGTTGCTCGCTGTCTATCTATGGTTAATGGAATATAAAAAAAAGAAAGAAATATAAAAATGGAAAATGTACAGGTTGGAATACATGTGTAAGGATGTCTTACATAAAGATGTATCGGTAGAAATCAATAATTTAATAAGGATGCCTACGTTATTATTTAAATTGTATGTAAATCTATCTTCCTATCCTTAATGTAATTGAGAATGAGATCCTGGAAATATTCCTGAAAATGTGGACCAAGAAATCGGTCGACCACCGTGCCCCAACCGCCCTGCAAAAGCGAAGTACAGGGCGAAAAGTCCTCGACGATCCAAACATTTCGTCTCATTAACCGTAAGCACAAAGCCGCCGTGGCGTGTCGATAAATGCGTCGGTAAATACATCAAAGCTTAGTAGAACATGGTATCGAACGGTCTGTGGACGACGCGTGATACGTGAACCTGCTGGTCACGTACCATGTAGCGAAATGTCTGAGGATTCTGGAGCTGACACGCGACAGCGGGTATAGGGTGGCTTGACCGCTAGCGAATCAAGGAAACGTGCCAGGATCATTAAAACGTACTATGAGGTACTTAATTCGCGGACCCCCGCAGTAGCGGTCCCGCGTCGCCATTCCCTGCGCTCGAGTAACGCATTTTTAGCTATCTGAACTGTCTACTCCCGAGTGTATAAGGGCGTGTTCCATTGGGACCAACAGTTCAACGTAGATTTAGAGTAGACCACATAACAACCCTACGTTCACGAGGGTGGTTTATTTTGTCCGAGTGCTGAGCTGGGCCCTACAAAAAACCTCAGAATTTCCTGTCATCCGGGGCTAGCCCCTCGCAGCGGTTCTGGTGTCCGCCTAGCCCCCCTCTCTGCAAGTGGCGTGCAGACATTGCTCTAAAGAGTTTTCCTCAAAATCACCGGCATACCACCGCTTACCACCGCCAGTGTATTATTTTTGCTGCCTCTATCACATTCCATCGTCTTCTCTTGCTCCTCCTGCCCCTGCAGCTGGCCCGAGAAAAAAAGGCTTCTGCATCTGGCTCCGTCCTCGTAATGGGATCGGAAAAGGGGTCAATTGTGAGATTAGGGTCGGTCGAGTCTAGTTGGCTCATCGCTATCAATCATTCTAACTGGTTAATTATCCATCCCAGGGCACACCCTCCCTGTTCTTTCATGTCTCGCCTCAACTGTGAACTTGGCTTCCCAATTACTCGCAACCTCGGGGCATGTTACAGGATTCGTACTGGGAGAATCTAAGCGAGATAATGCTCGCTGCTAAGTAGTCCACTGTTTGTATTTGTCCACCCGCCACTCCCTCCCCATCGAATTGTCCACAGCCCTCCACCCCAAAATTAATTTATGAACTCGGCATTGATCATCCCGAACATGGGGGGGGGGGGGGGGGGGGGGTCGGATTGATCAACAGTTTAAACTGTTTGAGGGGGAAGGCGGTCCGGAACAAAACCCTGACGTGGCTGCCCAACCTGGCGTTCCACAGTCGGATTGAAAGTTTACTGTGAAGTGAAACACTCGTAGAGCCACGCTGAGCCGCCCACAGTTTAACTATATTGGGTCCACTAAAACACGCCCCTAATAAGCTATGCAATCTGAGCCCGCAGAAGCCCGTCGTACGACGGCGACCAACCCCGTGGCCACGTCACGACATGGTCTACGAAAAATTGAGGTCCGAAACCACTAAAACCAAAAGCCTAACTGCCTGGGCCCAAAGGGCTAAACCATATCACGGCCATGCTACTTTATATAATAAGACTAGCATCTGAGCCCATCGTCCCGACGGGAGGACCACCCCCGTGGCCACGTCAGCAACAGGTGTCAAAAAAACGAGATCCGAAACCACTGAAACCAAAAGTCCAACTACCTGGGCAAAAAGGGCTAAACCATATCACGGCCGCTCTACTTTATATAATAAGAAGATCTGAGCCCGTTCGCCCGACGGGAGGAACCCACCCCTCCGTTGGCCGAGCACAGGTCAGCGACAGGTGTCGGAAATCGAAGATCTGAAGAATGCGCTGCCGGCCTGGGCGACAGGTCAGCAAAATGAGAACCAAATACCCATCTGGCCTGCAGCATGCCTGGGCCAAAATGGCTAAAAAGCGATCAGAGCCCGTCGTACCGACGGGAGGACCACCCCCGTGGCCACGTCAGCGACAGGTCTCGGAAAATGGAGATCCGAAAACGGGGTCACTCCGAAACGGGTAACTTCGAAACGGCTCCCCTTGCCACGTCATCGAATGGCAGCCAGCCGAGCTGGCAAGAGTGCGTGAGAGCGCAGGAGAAGGCCAAGGGAATGCTGCGACGGGGGGAGTTAGCATGCGAAGTTATTGACAGGGGCAGACGAAATTTGTGGGAACGAGTTTGGGCAGATGAACAAAGGGAGGCTACACCGTTGAATATTCGGGCGGCTCAGGCAGCGAGCACCGAAATTAGCAGAAGTGCGAAGGAAAATTCGGGTATCAGAACGGCTGGGCCTGGAAGAGCCGCGAGAAGGAGTCGAAAACGACACCGGCTTCATGCATTAGAGCAGCGCAAAGCAGCGCACGGTGACGTTAGCGACAGGTCTCGGGAAATCGAGATCCGAAAACGGGTAACTCCGAAACGGGTTATTCCGGAACCACTGCCCCTGGCCACGTCAGCGAATGGCAGTCAGCGAGCGGGCAAGAGTGCGTGAGAGCGCAGGAGAAGGAGAAGGGAATGCTGCGACAGGGGGAGCTGCATGCGAAGTTATTAACAGTGGCAGCGAAAATTGTGGGAAAGAGTTTGGGCAGATGGACAAAGAGAGGCTACACCGTAGAATATAGCGGGACTCAGGCAGCGAGCACCGAAATTAGCAGAAGTGCGAAGGGAAATTCGCGTATCATAACGGCTAGGCCCAGGAAATGCAGTGCAAAGCAGCTCACCAAGCCGGGTAACCTTGGACGGGTGCGGGTGCAGGTGGGTGGACGGCAGACAGGCAATCGTTCCTGTGGCTGCGCCGAGTAATCGAGATCCCAGACTGGCTGCCACCTGGGCGACAGGACAGCAGATATGGAACCAAAAACCCCAAGTGGCTAGGCCAAAAGGTCGCTCGACCACGCGACTACCATGGGCAAAAAGGGCTAAACCATATCACGGCCGCTCTACTTTATATAATAAGAAGATCTGAGCCCGTCCGTTCCCGACGGGAGGACCACCCCCGTGGCCACGTCAGGACAGGTGTCGGAAAAATCGAGATCTGAGAATCGCTGCATAAGGCCTGGGCGACCGAGTCAGCAAAATATGAAACCAAATACCCAGCTCTGCAGGCATGCCTGGGCCAAAATGGCTAGCATCTGAGCCCGTCGTACCGACGGGAGGACCACCCGTGGCCACGTCAGCGAACAGGTCTCGGAAAATGGAGATCCGGAAAACGGGTCCAATCTCCGAACAGGTAACTTCGAAACGGCTCCCCTGGCCACGTCAGCGAATGGCAGCCAGCGAGCTGGCAAGAGTGCGTGAGAGCGCAGGAGAAGGCCAAGGGAATGCTGCGACGGGGGGAGTTGCATGCGAAGTTATTGACAGGGGCAGCGAAATTTGTGGGAACGAGTTTGGGCAGATGAACAAAGGGAGGCTACAACACGTTGAATATCGGGCGCTCAGGCAGCGAGGCACCGAAATTAGCAGAAGTGCGAAGGAAAATTCGGGTATCAGAACGGCTGGGCCTGGAAGAGCCGCGAGAAGGAGTCGAAAACGACACCGGCTTCATGCATTAGAGCAGCGCAAAGCAGCGCACGGTGACGTTAGCGACAGGTCTCGGGAAATCGAGATCCGAAAACGGGTAACTCCGAAACGGGTTATTCCGGAACCACTGCCCCTGGCCACGTCAGCGAATGCAGTCAGCGAGCGGGCAGAGTGCGTGAGAGCGCAGGAGAAGGAGAAGGGAATGCTGCGACAGGGGAGCTGCATGCGAAGTTATTAACAGTGGCAGCGAAAATTGTGGGAAAGAGTTTGGGCAGATGGACAAAGAGAGGCTACACCGTAGAATATAGCGGGACTCAGGCAGCGAGCACCGAAATTAGCAGAAGTGCGAAGGGAAATTCGCGTATCATAACGGCTAGGCCCAGGAAATGCAGTGCAAAGCAGCTCACCAAGCCGGGTAACCTTGGACGGGTGCGGGTGCAGGTGGGTGGACGGCAGACAGGCAATCGTTCCTGTGGCTGCGCCGAGTAATCGAGATCCCAGACTGGCTGCCACCTGGGCGACAGGACAGCAAGATATGGAACCAAAACCCCAAGTGGCTAGGCCAAAAGGCGCCGACCACGCGCCGGGCACGCGCTACACCCTCGACGCCCAACTTTATATATACTGGTGATGATGATGATGATGATGATGATGATGATGATGATGATGATGATGATGATGATGATGATGATGATGATGATGATGATGCGGATGATGATGATGATGATGATGATGATGATGATGATGATGATGACTAGCATCTAACCCGTCGTCCCGACGGGAGGACCACCCCCGTGGCCACGTCAGCGACAGGTCACGAAAAATTGAGATCCGAAACCACTGAAACCAAAAGCCCAACTACCTGGGCCAAAAGGGCTTAACCATATCACGACCGCTCGCTGGCTGCCATTCGCTGACGTGGCCAGAGGAGCCGTTTCGAAGTTACCCGTTTCGGAGTGACCCGTTTTCGGATCTCCATTTTCCGAGACCTGTCGCTGACGTGGCCACGGGGGTGGTCCTCCCGTCGGTACGACGTGCTCAGATGCTAGCCATTTTGGCCCAGGCATGCCTGCAGGCAGATGGGTATTTGGTTTCATATTTTGCTGACCTGTCGCCCAGGCGGCAGCGATTCTCGGATCTCAATTTTCCGACACCTGTCCCTGACGTGGCCACGGGGGTGGTGAGAGCGCAGGAGAAGGCCAAGGGAATGCTGCGACGGGGGGAGTTGCATGCGAAGTTATTGACAGGGGCAGCGAAATTTGTGGGAACGAGTTTGGGCAGATGAACAAAGGGAGGTTACACCGTTGAATATCGGGCGGCTCAGGCAGCGAGCACCGAAATTAGCAGAAGTGCGAAGGAAAATTCGGGTATCAGAACTGTGGTGTATCATACGGATATAAACATAAGATTCCCCTATCGGACAACACGTTTTGCTCATACACCACATTTGGTTTCGAGCTTGGTCGAGTGGGTCGACTGGACGGAAGTTGGGTCCTTCACCAGTACCACGCGGGTTCGATCCCGAGCGGGCGCATGTTGGAAACCCTCGCTAGGAGGGAGCTGGCTCGGCCGGACGTGCACATCTCATTCCGGAGGTGGGCGTCGACCTTCGAAAGGGGGGTGAGTTGTGGTGTATCATACGGATATAACCATAAGATTCCCCTATCGGACAACACGTTTTCCTCATACACCACAAGAACGGCTGGGCCTGGAAGAGCCGCGAGAAGGAGTCGAAAACGACACCTGCTTCATGCATTAGAGCAGCGCAAAGCAGCGCACGGGTGAACAGGTCGCAGGAAAATTCGGGCACCACTCAAGCCGGGTAACCTCGGACGGGGGCGGGTGCAGGTGGGTGGTCGGCAGCAGAGAGGCAATCGTTCCTGTGGCTGCGCCGAGAAATCGAGATCCCAGACTGGCTGCCACCTGGGCGACAGGTCGGCAAGATACACTCGGGGAAGTGACAATTTCGCTAAATGTAGGCGAAAGACACGATTTGCAGCGGAACTACAGAGAAATGTAGGCGTACAGTGGACGAAATGTCTCGGCTCACCTCAAACCAGCGATCCCGACAGACACCCAGAACTTTTCGTAGACTGAAGCGTGACCAATAACTCCTCGATCGCACGTTAACTACTGAGTTCTAATACGCGAAGAGCTATGCAACTTTCTGTCGCTCGAGGGTCTGTTAGCAACCTTTTCGAGGGGTCATTCTCGCGAACCTGCAAAGCTCTGCCAGCGATTCCGAGATAGAATGAACAATTAGGCAACGAAGTACTAGCGCAAACTACTCGTTGGTGAAATGCTTTCATTCGGGAAAATGGACACCTCAAAGTCACCGATGTGCTTTCGCTGCATGCGTCGAAAATGGCGCTGTTGTAGGGCGAAACCATGACGATTTTATCACTGTGATTAAAGCCTAAGTCACACAGAAATATTAGTGTGACTTGCGATTACGTGTCAGTGCTCTTACTAATTTTGATAGATGTCTTCGCAGGGTGACCTTTCACCAGCCTTTCACGTGCATTTAGCCAAGGCGGATTGTACGCGGCATGGCGAAATGGCCGTACGATTAGAGCCTTTGCAATATGGCTAAGGTTAGCCACGCCAACCTTCTACCTCTCGTACTCCTACCCTCATATTCTTCCCTCCCTCGCCCAAAGCATGTGTTTGTTGCTACTTGATATTTCTGGCGTCCTGCTTTATTCCCTCCTTTCTTTCCAACTTTCTTTTCAGTATTACTGCGCAACGTCCTCTTCCGCCTTCCGCGTGGACAAGCGCAAAGTAGTGCGTCAGATTGTTTTTGAAATTTGACAAATGCTCTGGTCCTATCTCCTACACAAATTCCCTTACATCGGTGCCGCTAATTCTCGCAACCGATCCGTCTATGCTAGACCTGTGTAGGTTGTCAGTGATGGAGGCATGGTATCTTGCAGCCAGCGGCCCTTGCGTCGTCAACTCCTTAACCAGGAAGCCCGGTCAGAGCTGCTGTACTGCCACCGCATGAATAAGCTGCATAAATTGCAGCATCTCGGCAGCCCACTCGACGTTGCTCTGTACACGGTCAAATATGGTGGTATGTGGAGTCTGCTGTACCAGGAGCATGACTTCAGCTTGGGATGGCAGCATGACTAGTTGGCACTGTGCAAAGTAGGATGCTGGGACAACTTGCTCCCAACTCTTATGTGAGTCATACTTCCACCTGTTCTCTCCTGGGCCTGAGTAGAGCTTTAAAGGACACGGGGCCTTACACTCTAGTTGGATCATGCACTGCCCTGGCTGCATGGTGCCCTTGAGCATTGTATCAGGAGATCATGCGTGGCAATTATCCCTTGAGACCCTGCATGATAGATGGTGGTAGCACTGTGTCTATTTGGCTGACGCACTAGACCCATGTCTATGGCATGCATCTTCACATTGGGTTCACTCCTAGTGGTTGTGGCAGTCCTGGCATGTTGCCTCTTGTGTTGTGGTGGATACTGGTTCTCCTTGCTTTGCTGGGTGTTGGGTGACAGTCCAACCTTGTCTTTATGCCTCGGTCTTCCAGATCCATTCTGCATGGTAAACTCAGGCAAGTGTGGATAATGCAAGGCTGGGGTAGGACCTGAGGTTCAGGTACCTAAGCTTAGGGCAGGTTGGACTTCCAGGGGGATCTCCCTACCAATGCGCAAAAACAACACAAAGGGTGTCAATAAATGTAACTATGCCCGCCCTTCATTTTTGCAGGGACCCATGCTCTGTCTGGTAGCGGTCTGAAGGTTGCTTGTAGGTTGGGTTTCACAACAATTTGGCCTAGGGAATTCTGACTTGATCACATGCCTAAATAGTGTCCACCTGCTTGCATGCCTCCTTTTGTGCATTCATGTCTGTATGCCTGCCTTTCTGTCTTCCTCCCTGGTGACTGATTGGCTGACTATCTGGATGGTGACTGCAGCTTGGAGGTGCTAGGCATAGAGTGTTCAGCCCATGGGAAAGTGGCTTGGTTGCTTGCATGCCTATCTGTTGCACGCATGAATACTTGCTTGTCAGTCTGCTTGAGCGCTTGGCCATTGTTGACAAGGGGGCTTTAAACTATCATCAAATAAGAAGCAAAGGGTGCTACTTAATTTAACTATGCCTGCATTCTGTATTTGCAGGGACCATTGCTCTGTCTTCCCTCCCAGTTCTGATGTTCCACTGTCACATAAGGCTTTTGGACAACAACGTAAGTGATAAGTGAAGCTTGCTTGTAGGTGCGGTTTCGCAACAATTGTGTGGCATAGCGAATAATGTCTTGATTCATGCCTAGGTGGTGCCCACGTGCATCTGTCTATGTTTGTGTCACTGTCTCTGCCATCGTCTCTGTAACTGCATCTGTACTATGCCTCTGTATATGTACTGCCCTTCATTGATCTCTAACGCATACCCTGCCCTGCACGTCACTGTCCTGCCCCTTGCCATCCTCCCTGTCCTTCATTGCTCTGCAACGCAGGCCATGCCCAGCTAATCACCATCCTACCCCTATCCGTGCTCTCTGCCCTTCCTTGCTCTCTAACACCCGCCCTGCTCTGCTCATCACTGTCATCTAGCCCTTTGCCATTATCCCTGCCCCTCCTTGCTCTCTAACGCCTGGCCTGCTCTGCTCATCACTGTCTTCTTGCCCCTTTCCATTATCCCTGCCCCTCTTTGCTCTCTAACGCCTGCCCTGCCTTGTTCATCACCGTCGTCATGCCCCTTGCCATTATCCTTGCCCCTCTTCGCTCCCTAACGCCTGCCCTGCTCTGCTCAACACTGTCGTCCTGCCCCTCGCCATCATCCCTGCCCCTCTTTGCTCTCTAACGCCTTCCCTTCTCTGCTCATCACTGTTATCTAGACCCTCGCCAATATCCCTGCCCCTCTTTGCTCTCTAACGCCTGCCCTGCTTTGTTCATCACTGTCGTCCTGCCCCTTGCCATTATCCCTGCCCCTCTTTGCTCTCCAACGCCTGCTTTTCTCTGCTCATCACTGTCGTCTTGCCCCTTGCCATTATCCCCGCCCCTCTTTGCTCTCAAATGCCTGCTTTTCTCTGCTCATCACTGTCGTCCTGCCCCTTACCATTATCTCTGCCCCTCTTTACTCTCTAACGCCTGCCCTGCCCTGCTCATCACTGTCGTCCTGTCCTTTGCCATTATCCCTGCCCCTCTTTGCTCTCGAACGCCTGCTCTGCTTTGCTCATCACTGTCGACCTGCCCCTTGCCATTATCCCTGCCCATCTTTGTTCTCGAACGCCTGCCCTGCTCTGCTCATCACTGTCGTCCTGCCCCTTGCCAGTATCCCTGCCCCTTTTTACTCTCGTGAGTACAAACTGGCTGGCAGTGATAATGGCGAGGGGCAGGACGACAGTGATGAGCAGAGCAGGGCAGGCGTTAGAGTGCAAAGAGGCGCAGGGATAATGGCGAGTGGAAAGATGACAGTGATGAGCAGAGCAGAGCAGGTTTAGAGAGCAAAGAGGGGCAGGGATGATGGCAAGGGGCAGGACACTTAATGAGCAGAGCAGAGCAAGTGATAGAGAGCAGAGAGGGCCAGGGATAATGGCAAAGGACAAGACGACAGTGATGAGCAGAGCAGGGCAGGCGTTAGAGAGTACAAAGGGGCAGGGATAATGTCAAGGGGCAGGACGACAGTGATGAGCAGAGCAGGGCAGGTGTTAGAGAGCAAAGAGGGGCAGGGGATAATGGCAAGGGGCAAGACGACAGTGATGAGCAAGCAGGGCAGCGTGAGAGTACAAAGGGGCAGGGATAATGTCAAGGGGCAGGACGACAGTGATGAGCAGAGCAGGGCAGGCGTTAGAGAGCAAGAGGGGCAGGGATATGGCAGGGGCAAGACGACAGTGATGAGCAGAGCAGGGCAGGCGTTAGAGAGTACAAAGGGGCCAGGGATAATGTCAAGGGGGCAGGACTAGAGTATGATGAGCAGAGCAGGGCAGGTGTTAGAGAGCAAAGAGGGGCAGGGATAATGGCAAGGGGCAAGACGACAGTGATGAGCAGAGCAGGGCAGGCGTTAGAGAGTAAAAAGGGCAGGATAATGTCAATGGGCAGGACGACAGTGATGAGCAGAGCAGGGCAGGTGTTAGAGAGCAAAGAGGGGCAGGGATAATGGCAGGGGCAAGACGACAGTGATGAGCAAGAAAAGCAGGCATTGGAGAGCAAGAGGGGCAGGGATAATGGCGAGGGGCAGGACGACAGTGATGAGCAGAGCAGGGCGGGTGTTAGAGAGCAATGAGGGGCAGGGATACTGGCGAGGGGCAGGACGACAGTGATGAGCCGAGCATGGTAGGTGTTAGGGAGTAAGGAGGGGCAGGGATAATGGCAAGAGGCAAGACGGCAGTGATGAACAAGGCAGGGCATGCGATAGAGATTAAAGAGGGGCAGGGATACTGTTGAGGGGCAGGACGACAGTGATGAGCCGAGCATGGCAGGCGTTAGAGAGCAAAGAGGGGCAGGGATACTGGCAATTGCCATTATCCATGCTCTTGGTTCTCAAATGCATGCATTACTATGCTCATCACTGTCGTCCTGCCCCTTGCCTTGCTCCCTTCCCTTCCTTCCTCTTGAACGCATGCCCTTCTCTGATCATCACTTTCCAGGCGGACTTTGCTCCCTTCCCTGCTTTGCTCTCTAACACATGCCCTGATCTGCTTATCGCATCCATGCCCCTTACCGTGCTCCCTGCTATTCATTGCTCTATAATGTCTGCCCTGCTCTGTTTAGCACATGCCTGCCCCTTGCCATGCTCCCTGCCATTGGTTGCTATGTAACACATGCCATGCTCTGCTCATCACCGCACCGTCCTGCCCCTTGCCATTAACCCTGCCCTTGGTTGCTCTCTAACGCATGCCCTGCTCTGCATGTCTTACAGGGCAAAATGATGGGTGGAAATGCTACAGCTGCGATGAAGATTGTTGCCACGAAGGAACTACACATGCTGAAGATGGAAATATAAAATAGAATCAGTGAAGATATATAGATGTATAGCTTTGATTGGACGTTTCTTCTTGGTGGATATATAGGCCTATGTTTTCATAAGTAGACAAATAGATAGCTGCCTGCAGGCTGCGTATATACTTGTACTTGAACTCAATTAGCTACATGGTTCCAGCCAGCAATTTGGCTGCTCGTCGTCTTTTGCTCGCTGTCTATCTATGGTTAATGGATATATAGGGAATATATGGGCTGTAGTGGATGTACATGTGTAAGGATGCTTACATAGATAAATAGGTAGATCAATAGGTTAATGGATGCATAGTTTATTATGTATGTAATCTATCTTCTCGAATCCTGGTGTAATTGAGAAATGCTCGTGGAAAATATTCCTGAAATGCGACCTCTCCGACCACCGTGCCCAAACCGCCCTGCAGGCAAAGTACAGGCGAAATGTCTCAAAAGAACGTACTTTTCGCCTCATTTACGAGCACAAGCCGCGAGGTGCAGGCGAAATGTCTCAGAAGTCTGAGACATTTCGACGGCAATCCGCCTTGGCTAAATGTAGGCGAAATGTCTCAGAAGTCTGAGACATTTCGACGACAATCCGCCTTGGCTAAATGTAGGCGAAATGTCTTCAGGATTCCGAGCTACAGGCGACGCAGGTATAGGGCTTAAAAGTGATTAGTCATTAACTAGCTATGACTAATCGAGGACCTCGCGTGCGTTCCGCGTGCGTTCCGCGTGCATTCCGCGCTCGTACGCATTTAGCGATCTGTCGACTTCCCCGAGTGATATGGAACCAAAACCCCAAGCGGCTGGGCCAAAAGGCGCCGACCACGCGCCGGGCACGCGCTATACCCTCCACGCTCTTACTACGCTCTACTTTATATATGACTAGCATCTGAGCCCGTCGTCCCGACGGGAGGACCACCCCCGTGGCCACGTCAGCGACAGGTCACGAAAAATTGAGATCCGAAACCACTGAAACCAAAAGCCCAACTACCTGGGCCAAAAGGGCTAAACCATATCACGGCCGCTCTATAATAAGAAGATCTGAGCCCGTCGTCCCGACGGGAGGACCGCCCCCGTGGCCACGTCAGCGACAGGTGTCGGAAAATCGAGATCTGAGAATCGCTGCCGCCTGGGCGACAGGTCAGCAAAATATGAAACCAAATACCCATCTGCCTGCAGGCATGCCTGGGCCAAAATGGCTAGCATCTGAGCCCGTCGTACCGACGGGAGGACCACCCCCGTGGCCACGTCAGCGACAGGTCTCGGAAAATGGAGATCCGAAAACGGGTCACTCCGAAACGGGTAACTTCGAAACGGCTCCCCTGGCCACGTCAGCGAATGGCAGCCAGCGAGCTGGCAAGAGTGCGTGAGAGCGCAGGAGAAGGCCAAGGGAATGCTGCGACGGGGGGAGTTGCATGCGAAGTTATTGACAGGGGCAGCGAAATTTGTGGGAACGAGTTTGGGCAGATGAACAAAGGGAGGCTACACCGTTGAATATCGGGCGGCTCAGGCAGCGAGCACCGAAATTAGCAGAAGTGCGAAGGAAAATTCGGGTATCAGAACGGCTGGGCCTGGAAGAGCCGCGAGAGGGAGTCGAAAACGACACCGGCTTCATGCATTAGAGCAGCGCAAAGCAGCGCACGGGTGACGTTAGCGACAGGTCTCGGGAAATCGAGATCCGAAAACGGGTTATTCCGGAACCACTGCCCCTGGCCACGTCAGCGAATGGCAGTCAGCGAGCGGGCAAGAGTGCGTGAGAGCGCAGGAGAAGGAGAAGGGAATGCTGCGACGGGGGGAGCTACATGCGAAGTTATTAACGGTGGCAGCGAAAATTGTGGGAAAGAGTTTGGGCAGATGGACAAAGAGAGGCTACACCGTAGAATATAGCGCGCGGGACTCAGGCAGCGAGCACCGAAAATAGCAGAAGTGCGAAGGGAAATTCGCGTATCATAACGGCTAGGCTCAGGAAATGCAGTGCAAAGCAGCGCACCAAGCCGGGTAACCTTGGACGGGTGCGGGTGCAGGTGGGTGGACGGCCAACTAGGTTGTTCGATAAGCTACCCCCAAATTTAGTAGTTATGAAATTCTACCCACAAATTTAGTAGTTATGAAATCGCAGGACAATTTGGTGGGCAGCAGGGCACCTCGACCAGCAACCACCCACAAATTGTAGTGGGTAGAGACCCTTCAACCATCAACAACAACTAATTTAGAGGGTAGTTATCCCCCACAGCACTCACCAACTAATTAAGTGGGTAGTTACCCCCCAACAGCGACCAACAACTAATTTAGTAAGTAGTTACCCTTCACCAGCAACCAACAACTAATTTAGGGGGTAGTTACCCCCCACCAGCAACCACCCACTAATTTAGGGGGTAGTGACCCCTCACCAGCAAGCACCCACTAATTTAGGGGGTAGTAACCCCCCACCAGCAAGCAACTACTAATATAGGGGGTAGTTTCCCCCCACCAGCAACCAACAACTAATTTAGTGGGTAATGACCCTCCACGAGCAACCACCCAATAATTTAGGGGGTAGTCACCCCCCACCAACAGCCAACAACTAATTTAGTGGGTAGTTACCCCCCACCAGCAAGGACCCCCTAATTTAGGGAAGTAGAGCCCCTCGCGAGGGGCTCTACTTCTCTTCTATGCGTATTGCCCACGAGGGCCCTCGGCAGACAGACAGAGGGCAGTACGCATCAAATGTAACGCTATCGTAGTGCGCCCCCTCACATGTACAGGTTCGACCATTTTCGTTTCTGCTTTTCGAATTCTCTTATATATTATCTTCCTCCGAACTAACTTTTCTGTTTCTTCGCGAAAAGATGTTCTTCCTGCTGTATGCTGTGTTCCTTGTTCCCTTTCTGGGAGTTTGGGTATCCATGGCTTAGGAGAACCTTCCAGACCCGCCATCGCTCGTTCGCCAGGGGGCAGCGTCCGCTACGTCTGCTGCACGTACGCGTCGCAGGAACAGAGGATCTTTCTCCGAGTCATCTTTTCTATTCCAAGATGAACAGGGTGGCGCGGAATCGTTCTTCGCATGTGATACTGAATATGAGCCCTGGTGATCACACTGCCCCCAAAGCATCAAATGTTGCTCCCCATTGACACGCATGCACACGGACATCTCCTCCCCATGCTGCTCCCCATCGACACGCATGCACATTGACATCTCCTCCCCATGCTGCTCCGCATGCTGCTCCCCATGCTGCTCCCCATCGACACACATGCACATTGACATTTCCTCCCCATGCTGCTCCCCATAGACACACATGCACATCAACACCTCCCCCCCTTGCTGCTCCCCATGCTGCTCACCATCGACACACATGCACATGAACACACATACACACACGCGCACACACACACACACACACACACACACACACACACACACATACACACACACCACACAGACACTGACACACACACATACACACGCACACACACAAACACACACACAAACACATGCACACAGACACACACACACTCAGACACACACATACACACACGCACACATGCACTCAGACACACACAGACACACACACTCATACACACACGCATACACACACATACACATAAGCACACACACACGCACACACACAGACACACACACACACACACACAATGACACACACAAACAAACGCGCACACACACGCATACTCACGCACGTGCACACATGCACTCAGACACACACACAGGCACAAAACTCAGACACAACACACGCACAGACCATAAACACACATGCACACACACTCTCACACACACACGCACACACACAACACATTCACACACACACCGCACACGCACATGCACAAAGTCACACACACACGCACACACACACAACGCACACGTGCACACCGACACATACACACGCACACATAAACATGCTTTCATACACACACATACACACACGAGCACACATGCGCACAGACACACACACAGAATCACACACACACACGCCCAGACACACACACACACGCACACATGCACTCAGACACACACAGACACACACACTCATACACACACGCATACACACACATACACACAAGCACACACACACGCACACACACAGACACACACACACACAATGATACACACAAACAAACGCGCACACACACGCATACTCACGCACGTGCACACACGCACTCAGACACACACAGGCACAAACGCAGACACAAACACACGCACAGACACATAAACACACATACACACACACTCTCACACACACACGCACACAAACACACATACACACACACGCACACGCACATGCACGAAGTCACACACACACGCACATATGCACACCGACACATACACATGCACACATAAACATGCTTTCGTACACACACATACACACACGAGCACACACGCGCACAGACACACACACAGAATCACACACACACACACGCCCAGACACACACACACGCACACATGCACTCAGACACACACACGTACACACACGCACACACACACAAACACACATACACACACTCACACATACGCACGCAAACATGCATACATGCATGCGCACACGCACACGCACACACATACATACATACACAAGCACACACACAGACACGCGCACAGATACACACAGACACACACACACAGACACACACAAGGACACACACAAACAAACGCGCACACACACATGCATATACACACACGTTCACACACTCACTCAGACACACACAGACAGAAACCACGCACAGACAACATACACACACATACAACTTCGCACTCTCACACCACACATGCACACACACACACTCACACAGTGCACACCGACACATATACACGCACACATAAACATGCTTTCGTACACACACATACACACACTAGCACACCCACTGCACAGACAGACACACACAGAATCACACACACAACGTACACACACCTGCACCACAAACACAACGCACACACCCACACACCCACATCACACAACGCACACACACAAAAACACACACACACCGCACAAACACCACACACAAACACACACATATACACACACACATAAACACACACACAAGCAACACACATTACACTGACACCACACAAACATGCACCCACACACATACACACACGCACACGCACAAACAAACACACACTCAACTCACACATGTGCGTGTTGCAGGGCTGCTTGTTCGGCACCTGCCTCTGCCACCACACCTGTATATGCCACCAACAACCTACCCACCAACACCCACAAAAAACACACACAGTGGGAGAAATCACAACAAAATGGTTTGGTTACTAATCTGTGTTGTACTGTAGGCGGACGGTGCATGTAGTAACACCGACATGAAATCCATGGAGAAGGTTCTCAACACTGAGTACACTACTGCGGCTACAAGCATTCAGCGGACGTCCCTCAAAGGCTTCCCTGCCTATCCATTAGTAGTGCAGGTATTATTTTTTAGTTGGTATGGATGAACTTTGTGGGGGATCGCTGCCTTGCTGGCCTGCCTTTCTGTGAACTTTATGTATTTCCACCAACGGAGATGTGCCAGCCTTGACATATATATTTAGGCTGGATGGTATGCTTAACTACATGTTGCGTGAGGATTGTCGCTTTGATTCCTTACATTGAGGTAGGAATTCCACCCTATGAGGTGGGTCACCTTTTACCAACACTAAAATGTCGTTGCTGAGGACTAATTACAACCCGATCTAAGGCAGTTTCAATCTTCCTTAAATGTCTTTGAATATAGTTGGCTCTTGGCATATAGTTGGCAGTTGGCACATAGTTGGCATATAGTTGGCATATAGTTGGCTCTTGGCATATAGTTGGCAGTTGGCTCGTAGAAAGTACTGTATAATCTGATAGCCTTTGCAGGTAAATAATTAATGGACCCTCTCCCCCACCCCACCCCCCGCAATCTCGATTGTGTAAATCTACGAGTGACTCGTGTTATTTAGTTAAATCTTGAGACTTTTGCAACCTATGTCTAAATTACGGGGATAGGTGTAATGGAAGCGATGCCGGTAACTCCTGCAACCCATGTCTAAAACACGGGAACTCATGTTATGCATTCAATGACGGAGATTCATGTAACCTATATTTTAAACACGGGAACTCGTGTTATCTAATCAATGACGGAGACTCCTGGAACATATGATTACATTATGGGGACTGGTATTATGGAAGCGATGCTGGTGACTCCTGAAACATATGTTTAAATTACGGGGACTGGTGTAATGGAAGCGATGCCGGTGACTCCTGCAACCCTTGTTTAAATTACGGGAAATCATGTAAAGGAATAAATGCTGCTGACTCCTGCAACCCATGTTTAAATTACGGGGGCTCATATAATGCATTTAATGCTGGTGACTCCTGTAATTTACGGCTTAGAAACGGGAACTGATATAATTGAATCAATGCTGCTGACTCCTGTTAACAATGTATAAATTAAGGGGACTCATTTTATGCATTCAATACTGGTGACTTCTGCAACTAAGTCTAAAATACGGGAACTGATGTAATGGAATCGGTGCTGCGGACTCCTGCAAACCATGTTAAAATTACGGGATGGTCAAATATATGAAGCACACTTCCTTATTGTTACATGTTTTTCAACTAGCTCTGTTTTTCCAGCCCGCTGATTCTGATTTGAATTGAATTGTAGCATGGCCTTAAAGGAAGCCCTGGGCAGAATATAGGACCCAATTACCACACGCTCCGTAACCACTGCTAATCAATACATGGAAGCTCAGGGCCAATCCAAGCAAGCACTTCTCAGTGCTAATTTAGTAAGGAAGTGCTAATCCAAGCTAGCACACACCGTGCTAATCAAGACATGCTCACTCAGTTCAAGCAAGCACTCTCATTGCTAATCGAAGCAAAACAAGCAGTCTCTTGTGCTAATCCAAGAAAGCACGCTTAATGATAATCAAGGAAAGCGCACCCAATGCTAATCATGAGCTGCAGTAACAGAGGTAATCAAAAGCAAACACAATCCGGGCTCATTTAAGCAAGCACTCTCAGTGCTAAACAAGTCTAGCAACCCCATTGAAATCAAAGCAAACACACTCAGCGCTAATAAAAGAGATCACACGCAATGCCAAATTAGGCTTACACAGTCATGCTGAACCAGTCCAGCACACATCCGTGCAAATCAATGTGCAGCACACCTTGTAGCACATGAAACAAAAAAGTTCTGGACTTGGACGTACCATGTGCCCCACACCAGGCTGCACCAGGAGGCTATACAACAGGGCTGCACTAGCCCCCACCAAGTTGCACTAGTCTGTATATTCATACATATAAGCCCATCGCCACCCCAACAAAGGACATGCCTAACTAGTCACAAGTTGGTCTTGGAGTGCGTTGCAGCCGAGCTCCTGCCTAGAGGAGCGCTCCTCTTTGCCAAGCTAAGGTGCTGCGCTAGTGCAGCTTGTACTCCGCCAGTGAGGCCTTCCGTGTTGTCAAGAAATGCCTGAATACCCTCATCACCTTGCAACACCAATAGCCTGAGGTCTCCTATTGCCTGAAGGGCTAAATTGTCCCCCCCAGGCAGTGCTTGCAGGGCAGCCTCTATCTGGTTACACGAATGGACAGCCTGCGGGTGAAACCGTGCCTTCTCAATTCTGAGCAAAAGCTCCTCCTCAAAAAACCTCTGCCGATCGGCCAGAGCCAATAAGTATAGCCTACCATGAAACAATGTGTTCCCTTCTATAGTCTACTTCATTGCGTGGACCAGGGAGGGGGGGACACCAAACAACATCCTCTGAATTTTAGCTCAATGAGAGGGGGTGCTAGATCAGGGGTGTTCATAAAACTGGCATTCACCACAAAGAGAACTATTCGGTGAGGTGTTTTTGGACGCTTGCTTCTGTGTGTGTGTATGTGTGTGTCTGATGCAATGTGTGTGTGTATTCGTTGTGTGGTGTGCGTGTTTGCGTGTTTTGTCTTTTTCTGTGTATCTGTGTGTGTGTGTGCGAGTATGGTATGTTATGTGGTTGTGTGTGTGTGTGTGTTTGTTTGTTTGTGTGTGTGTGTATGCGTGTTTGCGTGTGTATGTGTGGTGTATGTTATGTTAGTGGTTGTCGTTTGGTGTACCGTGTTGTTTGGGCGCTTTTGTTTGTATGTGTTTGTCTGAGTTGTGTGTGTGTGGGTGCATGTGTGCGTGTGTGTTGTGTCTGTGTGTGTGTTTTGGTGTGTGCGTGTGTGTGGTGCGTGCGTGTGGGAGTGCTCTGTGTGATGTGTGCATGGGTATAATATGTTTGTGTGTTGTGTGTTTGTTCATGTGCATTTGTGTCGATGGGGAGCAGCATGGGAGCGCATGGTGAAGGAGTCCATGTGCATGCGTGTCGATGGGAGAGCAGCATGGGAGCAGCATTTCGATTCTGTGGGTCCAATGTGATCCACCAGGGCTCATTTCAGTTCACACACACATACACGATTCCGCGCCACCCTGTTCATCTTGTAATGAAAAGATGGCTCAGCGAACGATCCTCTGTTCCTTGGCGACGTGGACGTGCATCTGACGGTAGCGGACGCTACCCCCTGGGAACGGGCGATGGCGGGCTGGAAGGGTCTCCCAAGCCATGTATACCCAAACTCTCCTCAGCAGGAACAAGGACACAGCCATAACCAATTAACATCTTTTCGCGAAGAAAACAGAAAGGTCGTTCTGGAGAAAATAAATTGAAATGGGGGGGTGGCGAATTCGAAAAGCAGAAACAAAAACTGTCCGAACCTGTACAGTGGGGGGCGCACTACGTAGCGTTACATTTAAATGCGTACTGCCCCTGTCGTCTGCACGAGGGCCCTCGTGGGGCGGTACGCCTAGAAAGAAGGAGAGCCGCCTCGCGAGGGCTCCTACTTCCCTAAATAGGGGTCCCTTGCTGGTGGGGGTCACTAATACCCCCCCAAATTAGTTAGGTGCTTGCTGAGTTGCTGGTGGGGTGTAACTACACCGGCTAAATTGTTGTTGGTTGGTTGGTGGGGGTGACGTAACCCGCCTAAATTATTGGATGGGTTGCTGGGGGAGGGTAACTTCCCACTAAATTAGTTGTTTTGCTGTGGGGTAACTACCCGCTAAATAGTGGGTGGTCTGCTGGTGGGGTCCTACCACTAACCCCCCTAATTATAATGGTGGTTGCTGGGGTGGGTAACTACACCCTAAATGGTGGGTGGTTCCTGGTGGGGGGTACACACCCGAAGTAGTGGTGGTTGCTGGTGAGGGGGGGTCCTTCCCACTAATTTTTGGTGAGTGGTTTCTGGTGGGGGAACTCCCCTAAATTATGGGTGGCTTGCGGGTAGGGGTAACGACCCCTAAATAGTGGGTGGTGTAGGTGGAGTGTATACCACCTAAATTTTTTTAGTGGTGCTTTGCTGGTGGGGGGTAACTACCCCCTAAATGGTGGGTGGTGTAGGTGGAGGGTCAACACCCCCTAAATTAGTTTTGTTGTTTCCTGGTGGGGTAACTAACCCCCCAAATTAAGTGGTGTGTAGGTGAGGGTAACTACCGCCCCTAACTAGTGGGTGGGTAGGTGGAGGGTAACTACCCCCTAAATTAAGTGGGTGGTTTAGTGAAGGGTCACTACCCCCTAAATTATGGGTGGTGTAGGTGGAGGGTAAAATAACACCCCCGTAAATTAGTGGGTGGTGTAGGTGGAGGTAACCTACCCACTAAATTAGTGGGTGGAGTAGGTGGAGGGTAACTACCCCCTAAATTAGTGGGTGGTGCAGGTGGAGGGTAACTACCCCCTAAATTAGTGGGTGGTGTAGGTGGAGGGTAACTACCCCCTAAATTAGTGGGTGGTTGCTGGTGGGGGGTAACTACCCCCTAAATTAATGGGTGTTTGCTGGTGGTGGGTAACTACCCCCTAAATTTGTGGGTGGTTCCTGGTGGGTGGTAACTACACCCTAAATTAGTGGGTGGTTGCTGGTGGAGGGTCACTTCCCACTAATTTTGTGGGTGGTTGCTGGTGGGGGATAACTACCCCCTAAATTAGTGGGTGCTTGCTGGTGAGGGGTAACTACCCCCTAAATTATAGGTGGTGTAGGGGGGGGGTCACTACCCCCTAAATTAGTGGGTGCTTGCTGGTGAGGGGTAACTACCCCCTACATTAGTGGGTGCTTGCTGGTGGGGGGTAACTTCCCCCTAAATTAGTGGGTGGTGTAGGTGGAGGGTCACTACCCCCTAAATTAGTTGTTGGTTCCTGGTGGGGGGTAACTACCCCCTAAATTAGTGGGTGGTGTAGGTGGAGGGCAACTACCCCCTAAATTAGTGGGTGGTGTAGGTGGAGGGTAACTACCCCCTAAATTAGTGGGTGGTGTAGGTGGAGGGTAACTACCCCCTAAATTAGTGGGTGGGTAGGTGGAGGGAGACCCCTAAATTAGGTGGGGTTGAATGGTGTAGGGGAGGGCTGGTAAACTCCCCCTAAATAGGGGTGGTGTCGGTGGATTGGTAAACACTACCCCTAATTAGTGGGTGTGTTGTCGGTGGAGGGAGGGACACTACCACCATAAATTAGTGGGGTGGTCATAGTGAGAGGTTACTACCCGTAAAATTAGTTGTTGTCCTGCTCGTGGGGAGGTACTTACCCCCTAAATTAAGGTGGTGGTTGGATGGTGAAGGGGGTTCAACAAACCACAAAGTTATGTGTGGTGCTTGATGTGTGGGGGGTTACTACCCCCTAAAATTAGGGGTGCTTGTTTTGGTGGGGGGTCCACTACCCCCTAAATTAGTTGTTGGTTGTTGGTGGGGGGTAACTACCCCTAAATTAGTGGGTGGTGCTGGTGGGGGGTCACTACCCCCCAAATTAGTTGTTATTGGCTGGGGGGGGTGGTTAAGCTACCCCTCTAAATTAGTTGTTGCTTGCTGGTGTGGGTTTCAATTACCCCCTAAATTAGTGGGTGTGCTTGTGGTGAGGGTCACTACATACCCCCTCAAATTTAGTTGTTAGTTGGTCGCTGGTCGAGGTGCTGCCTGCCCATCCAAATTGTCCTGCGATTTCATAACTACTAAATTTGTAGGTAGAATGTCATAACTACTAAATTTGGGGGTAGCTTATCGAACAACCTAGTTGGGACGGCAGACAGGCAATCGTTCCTGTGGCTGCGCCGAGAAATCGAGATCCCAGACTGGCTGCCACCTGGGCGACAGGTCAGCAAGATATGGAACCAAAGCCCCAAGCGGCTAGGCCAAAAGGCGCCGACCACGCGCCGGGCACGCGCTATACCCTCGACGCCCAACTTTATATATACTGATGATGATGATGATGATGATGATGATGATGATGATGATGATGATGATTAGACCTGCTATTTGCCTATTTCACAAGCCTTCATCCGCACTGGTAGTCTGGTACCTAATCATTCCATACTGTCATATCTGACGCCCGAGTCGGCAGAAAGACTCGAAGACGTCTGGAGTACCCAAGGTAACATTCGACGTAGTTTACCCTCTTGCGGGCCTATACAGCATTTCAACCTGAATTAACGCTTCCAAACTTTTGATAGATGCCGCACCGACCTTCGCATCGAGAAGGATGGGGACGTTCCGATGCTAGTGGGGCTGTGAGCGAGGCTTTCGCATGGCTGTAGGGGTGGTGGTGGGGCACTCGTGGTTGTGTGGGAGTGCACTGACGTTGCTTGCCGTGGCGCCCTTCGCCTTCGTAGGCCTGTTGGGTGGCAAACTGCTAAACATTCGTTTTCATACCGCTGTTGATCTGCTGATATCTTACTCCAGGCCCTGAGGGATGGAGATCTACCCCACAAGAAAGTCGATTTCAATTGTTCTCGACCATTGAATGGTTTAGGGGCTTACAACGCCATAAGGCCTCGAATTGATGATGCGGTACACGAGCAACGCTTTGATGGTCCCCCGGGTATCGAATGAAGCCCCCAAAATTAAAGTGGTATGTGTTCTTGTCTATCACTGATAGTGGTCCCAAGAAAATCCCCCCACCTTTTAAATGAACTCCCAAATCCTAAGCCAGAGCCATATTCCATACCACATCTCTTGCATGAATCAGGAACCAAGCAGGCATCTCACGTATTCGTCTCATCGTCTGCAGCGGTGGTGATTGGCTCCAGCGCAAGTGGACGGGCGGGCCCCCTCAACCTCACGCCTCGTCACAAGGCGTTACATTCATTCTGCACTACATAGCACTGCATGTAGCACTACACGTAGCACTGCACTACGTAGTGCACCTCAGAGTGCACCAGGCGGCCACCGTAGGAGTTTCAGATTCGATTGATTTGGTCGTACTGTTTGTGGCACCATGGGCAACAATGATCGTCCGCGTGGAGAAAATGAGCTACTCATCAGTAAAATCTTGGACCACTGGAAAAACAAGGAATATTTCATGTAAGGGTCCCCCACACATGACAGCATCACTCCACCCATATGGATGGATGCAGGGATGGAGGGAGGGATGGAGGGATGGATGAAGCGATGTTACAGTCCAGGTGTAGGCTAAATATATTTAAGGGACTTGCCCAAACGTGGCAGGAACGACTAAACAGAAACAAACATCAATGAACTGACCCCACACCAAACATCAAACAAATCATGATTAGGCTTAGCTATGATCCATGCAGTCTTTCATGTGTGCATAAATACATTCCTTCACTCTATTGTGTACGCATGCGAATCTACAGCTGTTTGCACCTAGTCAACACCCTAGGGGTGTTCACGCCTACAACGTTGGGCTCCCTTAAACATGTACAACTCTGGGGACCTCTTAAACAGGCTAAAAAACTCTTTAAATGCACAAACTACCCCCTGGCCGGCATGCTCGTGCTTGTTCGTGCAAGTCGGAGGTTTACCCAAGCCCTGGTTCCGAGCACTTGGCGTTTCGCAAGATGTCATCAAAACTGTTAAACGTGATAATCGGGTGTTAACTACTAGGTGCAGACAGCTGTAAGGCGATGATGCATACGTTCCTTTGCGCCATGTTATATGTACGCAGGCAGTAATGCGTTTCTTTTGCACCATCTACACATTCGATGGTGCCATAGATTTTATTTTCACTACGAGCATCAGCTTCTAGGCAGCTCCCTGAGCCAGCCACTAGGCCAAGCCCCAAGATGTGTTCAGTCATTGAAAGTTGGTTATGTCAGCTTCAAGGTGCACTAGGTGCGTCAGATTTAGCTGACTAGCTAGTTACAGTAGGTGCCTAGAAGCTGCTGCAGGTAACTCAAAAGAAAGGCTATGGGTGGTGCATTGCTTTACATCATGTTGCACACAAACTCTACCCCCCCCCCCCCCCCCACACACACACACACACACAGCACCCACCACACACACACACACACGCTACACATATGCCTTTGCACCATGCATTGCATGCCACAGCACACACACACACACACCTACCCGCCCCCCCCACACCCCCACAGCCACACCCACCCCACCCCACCACACACATTCCTTTGCACCATGCATGCATGCACACACACACACACCTACCCTCCGCCCCCCCCCCCCCCCACCCACCACCCACCCACAACACACACACACACACACACACAACACACCCCACACCACCAACCACACCACCACAAAGCACACAGCACACACCACCACACATCCTCACCACAGATGCCGGTGAGGCCAACTAGGACTCCTTTGTGGATAACCCTCCTTGTGCACCACGTGTACATGTACCCAGCCCCCACCCCCACCACCCCCACCATACTCCCTCATCCCTTGTGCCTCTCAAACTCTACCCTGCCCATGCAGTGGTGCATTGCTTCACACCATGCTGCATGCACGCATGCAAGCGTGTGGGTGGGTGGGTGGGTGGGGGTGGGGGTGGGGGTGGGGGGCATGAAATTATCTGCAAATTAGCTCATCTGGTAGCAGTTGATGTCCTCTTTCACAGTACATCTCTAAAACCAGAGTATTGTGGGGATCCAGAGAAGAAATGGTGGTGGTGGTAGTGAGGGTGAGGGTGGTGGTAGTGGTGGTGGTGTGTGTTCGTCATGCAAGCGTGCATTCCTTTGCACCATGTTGCATTTGTGCATGCATGCACACACACACACATACCTTGTACTACACAGGCGCCGGTGAGGCCAACTAGGACTCCTTTGTGGCTAACCCTCCTTGTGCACCACGTGTGCATGTACCCAGCCCTCCCCACCCCAACCCCCCCACCTCTACCCCCCCCCCCCCCCCCACACACACACACACACCCCGCCACCACCACCCTACTCCCTTATCTCTTGTGCCTCTCAAACTCTACCCTGCCCAAGCACTGGTACATTCCTTTGCACCATGTTGCATTCATGCATGCATGCACTGGTGCATTCCTTTTCCAGAGTTGAAATGGTGATGGTGGTAGTGAGGGTGAGGATGGTGGAAGTGGTTGTGCTGAGTCAATTCATGCATGCATGCCTTCTTTGAAGCTTCTAATAACTTGTAATAACTTATAATAACTTGTAATAACTTATAATAACTTGTAATAACTTATAATAACTTGTAACAACTTATAATAACTTGTAATAACTTATAATAACTTGTAATAACTTATAATAACTTGTAATAACTTATAATAACTTGTAATAACTTATAATAACTTGTAATATCTTCTAATAAATTGTAATAACTTATAATAACTTGTAATAACTTATAATAACTTGTAATAACTTATAATAGCTTTTGCACTGGTGCATTCCTTTTTTGAAGCTTAGAATAGCGTGGCCCTAGTTGGTAGGTAGCGTGATGGGCCCATGACCTTTTGAGCTTAGAATAGCGTGGCCCTAGTTGGTAGGTAGCGTGATGGGCCCATGACCTTTTGAGCTTAGAATAGCGTGGCCCTAGTTGGTAGGTAGCGTGATGGGCCCATGACCTTTTGAGCTTAGAATAGCGTGGCCCTAGTTGGTAGGTAGCATGATGGGCCCATGACCTTTTGAGCTTAGAATAGCGTGGCCCTAGTTGGTAGGTAGCGTGATGGGCCCATGACCTTTTGAGCTTAGAATAGCGTGGCCCTAGTTGGTAGGTAGCGTGATGGGCCCATGACCTTTTGAGCTTAGAATAGCGTGGCCCTAGTTGGTAGGTAGCGTGATGGGCCCATGACCTTTTGAGCTTAGAATAGCGTGGCCCTAGTTGGTAGGTAGCGTGATGGGCCCTTGACCTTTGGAGCTTAGAACAAGTAACAGGGGCCGTCAGGGGCGGCATCGAAATAGCAGGTAAGATCGTACTGTAGGGTTTCATTCCACGGGGACCCTATCAGGCAGTACAGGATGAATCGTGGGTCATAGCTACGGAGCGGCAACTAATTGAAATTGAAATTGAAATTGTTACATCCGTGTAATACAGATACTCACAGGACGTGAAGTTAAGGACACCACAGCGTAGGGAACGGCAACTAATATAAGTGTTTGAAAAACTAGTATTAACTAATATTATTACAGTGTCACAATATTATATTTTTCAAATAAATTCGAAATTCTGGTGAGACGGCTCGTCCGAATAATATTATATACTATTATGTAATATTATTTATTCACTAATATTATATAACATAGCCGACCCCTAGTCATAGCGAGTCATATCATAAAATCTCCGCACCGTGTTGCATTCGAGCACAGATGTATGCAGTAGCATTCAAACACCTTGGATCCAACCTTAGTAACAGATATGTCATACCTACGCTCCTACCACACAGCCCCCCCCCCCCCCCCCCCCCCCCCTAAACACTAGTCTCCCGTGGCCGGGCTGATTGTCTTAAGACAATTTGCAGCATGTTGCATTCATGCATGCATACATGTGAGCAGTAGTGCATTCCTTCACACTATCACTGAAAAGTTTGGGAGTTTTTGGTACCCTTTTCTGCACCCCTACTGCACCTTTTCAAGCCAAGTAAAAGGGCGCTGAAGACCCCCCCAATCAAAGTTACGGTGCATGCTGCATCCATTCATTCATGCATGCCTAGAAGCTGCTACATGTAGCAATACAAATAAAGAATATGCCGCATTGCTGAATACGCAACTACTCATTTTCATGTGCAACCACTCCTCTTCTAGTCGGGTGCAACAAAACAATCCAATATAAAACATGCGACCTATAAGATTTAGAGAAGAAGGGGGGTATTTTGTGGGGATGTTGGTGGTGGTGGGCATGCCATAGGGGAGGGGGGTGGGCGTGGATGTGGAATGGGTGGTGGGGGTAGATGTGGTATGGGTGGTGTGTTGTGTGTGGTGTGTGTGTGTGCGGGGGGGAGGGTTGGGGGGCTAGGAGCTCATGAGGATCTTTGCACCTTACGGCATCTGGTTGTTGTTACGTGTTCCAGTCCAGGGGTAGGCCAAATAGGCTAAAGAGACTTGCACCTACCCTGTATGTATGTTACAGTCCAGGGGTAGGCCAAATAGGCTAAAGGGACTTGCCCAACAGTAGTAGGAAGGTCTTCAAAGAAAAAGCACTGGCATCTAGTAGCTGGACGTTAACTGCTTTAACTTCTAGGTGGTGTTGGTGATAGGGGTGGTGGTGGTTGTGATAGGGAGGGGAGGTGGTGGTGGTGGTTGATAGAGATGGTGGTGGTGGTGGTGATAATAGGTTTGGTGGTGGTGGTTGATATATGGATGGTGGTGGTGGTGGTTGATATAGGGATGGTGGTGGTGGTGGTTGATGTATTATTGGTGGTGGTAGTGGTGGTGTTCCTATTACTCTTATGTACACATTTGTATGCCTTGTCATCAGCAAAATCAGTAAAATTTTAAGACAAACATTTAACAGATTTAAACTTGAGTACACCCAATATGTGTATGATTATATGTATACATACACAAACGCATACACATACGCCATAGTTTGGCCGTTTTCACCAACTAGGTTGATGGATCTGGATGAACCAATTCATGTATTTAATACAATTCATTGTGTGTTCGTATTCAACAACTAGGTTTACACATACACATACACATACACATATACTGACTGTTTGGCCGTTTTCACCAATTAGGTTGATGGGCCTGGATGAGCCCACGACAGATGGATTCGGGCGTCCTAGGTGGCCATGCACGCCAGGGGATGTGGCTAAGGCATATCGAAAGCTTTCCGTTCTGGTCCATCCAGATAAAAACTCTGGGAAGGATGCAAGGAAGGCATTTGAAGCTTTAAATGAAACCCATCTCATCTTGAAAGACCCAGGCAGACGGGTACGCTGCCTTGATTTATGAATAGCTGTGTCGTGCTGTGTAGTGCTATGTAGTGCTTTGTAGTGCAGTGTGATACAGGGCCCAATTCAGCTTCAGGTGTTTAATGAACAGCTGTGTAGTGCTGTGTAGTGCTGTGTAGTGCCGTGTGATACTGGGCCCAAGTCAGCTTCAGGTATTTCATGAATAGCTGTGTAGTGCTGTGTAGTGCCGTATATTGGGCCCAAGTCAGCTTCAGGTGTTTTATGAATAGCTGTGTAGTGCTGTGTAGTGCCGTACATTGGGCCCAAGTCAGCTTCACGTGTTTTATGAATAGCTGTGAAGTGCTGTGTAGTGCCGTACATTGGGCCCAAGTCAGCTTCAGGTGTTTCATGAATAGCTGTGTAGTGCTGTGTAGTGCCGTACATTGGGCCCAAGTCAGCTTCAGGTGTTTTATGAATAGCTGTGTAGTGCTGTGTAGTGCTGTACATTGGGCCCAAGTCAGCTTCACGAGTTTTATGAATAGCTGTGAAGTGCTGTGTAGTGCCGTACATTGGGCCCAAGTCAGCTTCAGGTGTTTCATGAATAGCTGTGTAGTGCTGTGTAGTGCCGTACATTGGGCCCAAGTCAGCTTCAGGTGTTATATGAATAGCTGTGTAGTGCCGTGATACTGGGCCCAAGTCAGCTTCAGGTGTTATCCTTTCGTCCGTTGAGTAATAGATGTTCCGTAATAGGTAATGATAACGCCTGGTGGGGCGTGGTATTAAGGGAACCCGTCGTACGTGGGTAGAGAGCAGTCTTCTACCTCAACTGGACAAGTTACCATCGCGGTTGACAACGACCTGCAACGCTTAGGGCGACCGTAGGGGGAATCGAACCCCCGACCCTGCATCCTCAAAGAAATTTGGTGTACCACTAGAGCAATTGATTCGCTGAAAAGGACTTAGATGCTTGGTGCTGACAATGATGACGATGCTGATGAGGATCATGGTGATGATGATGATGATGATGATGATGATGATGATGATGGTGATGATGATGGTGGTGATGATGGTGGTGATGATGGTGATGATGATGGTGATGGTGAGGATGGTGGTGGTGGTGATGATGATGATGGTGGTGATGATGGTGAGGATGATGATGGTTAGGATGATAGTGAGGATGATGATGATGATGATGATGATGATGATGATGATGGTGATGGTGATGATGATGATGATGATGGTGGTGATGATGATGGTGATGACTTACCTAGAGGCCCAACCCATTCATCTGCTGAGTAGGAGAAGGTGATAAGCGCCGCAGCAGCTGAAGTGGGAGAGAGGGAACAGATGAAGGGGTGGCAAGAGGAGCCAAAGAGGAAAGCTGATGCTTCACAAAGGTGCGCGCAATGATTTGCGATGTTGTTGGGGTTAAAGTTTAGGTGGGTGATGATGATGATGATGATGATGATGATGATGAGGGTGAGGGTGGGTCAACTTGTAAGCTGTAGTGCCCAGACTAAGGGGGGGGGCACACTGGGTAGAGTGGGTGGAGATTGAAGTTGATGTCAAATCTAAAAAAAGAAGAGGGCAATAACTTTCATTCCATTTAGCTATAATCAGCCCTACAGCCCCCTGACTACATTTTACATTTCCAAATTTCCAAAATGTAACCGGAAACCAAATCAATGAATTCTAAAATCCAGGAGTAGGGAGGTAAAGGACAAGGAGCGCTGGAACAAGCAAAAGGAACAGGAGCTTAGGAACAAGGAGCTTAGGAGCAAGGAGCGCAGGGATAGGGAGCTAAGGGACCAGCAGCTAATGGAAATCGAGCTTAAAGACAAGGAGCGCAGGGATAGGAACCTAAGGGACCAGGAGATGTGGGCCAAAGAGCGCCGGGGCAGAGCAAGGGACCAGAATATTGAGTTGATCTCTTACTTGATGTTAGGAGTGCTGATTGTTATATCACTCACAGCTGGCTCCGTCATGTTGAAATCACTTGCACAGCAACAGGCCTACCAAGATTACGTCAACAAGGTCATATTTTGGAAAACTTGCGAGGACAACGTTCAGCGTGACGAGTCCGAGGAGGATTCTATCGTGCAGCACATCACGAGCATTGCCAAGGCACTTACTGTACCAAGCACTTCAAGTTCTTCGAAGATTGGTGCAAGGGCCCCCAGCCCGTCCCCTTCAATAAATGGTGCGCTATATGGACACATGAAATTAGTGCTGACAAAAGTGCTTGCTTGTTGCAATCTTCCTTGCTTGCTGCATTATTGTCTATCTAATTTGGAGGATTTGTTGGAAGCAAGACCCCTCCCGGAGGTGGAGCATGCTCGTATTGGTTCAACAATGGCCTGCTGATGTAATGCAATGCAATGTAATGCAATGTAATGCAATGAAATGCAATGTAATGCAATGCAATGCAATGCAATGTAATGCAATGAAATGCACTGTAATTCAATGCAATGCAATGTAATGCAATGTAATGATAATGAACAATGTAATGGCAATGTAAGCAAGTCATGCAATGTAATTGACAAGTAATGCATGCAATGCCATGCAATGCAATGTACTGCAATGTAATTCCAATGCAATGCAATGTAATGCAATGAAATGCATGTAAGCAATGCAAGGCAAGTAATGCCAATGTAATGCATGTAATGCAATGTAATGCAATGTATATGGTAACTTAATGCAATGTAATGCAATGTTATAATGTAGATGACATGTACTGCAAGGCATATGCTAATGATCAATGTAAGGCAAGTAATGCAATTAATGCGTGTAATGCAATCCTAGATGCAATTAACCTGCAATGTAATGCACGAAATGCAGTAAATGCAATGTAATGCAATTAATGCAATGTATGCAATGTACCATGCCATGAAATGAAATGTATGCAATGTAAGCATGTAATGCTGGAAGGACATGGAGCAATGAAATAAAATCAATTCAATAACTACATGTAATGCAATGTATGCAATTGTAAATGCGATGATAATGCATTAATGCATCGTAATGCAATGTAAGTGCAAGTAAATTCACGGTATGCGAATGTAGAATTAATGGCAATGTATGCAATGTAATTCACTGTCAGATGCAATCTATGGCATACCTGCAATGTATATTCATGTAATTACTGCTAATGTAATAGCAATTATAATGCAATGTAAATGCAATGTAATTCATGTATGCAATTTAATTCAACTGGAATGCAATGTAATGCAATGTATGCAATGCAATGTAATGCAATGAAATGTATGTAAGTGGCAATGTAATGCCAAATGCTAATGCAGTGGTAATATAAATGCGATGTAACTGTCAGTGCATGCAATGCAACTGTCATATGCAATGTAATTGCCAGGTAATGCAATGTAATGGCAACCGTAATGCCAATGCTAACTGCAATGTACAATGCATATTTACTTGTATGCAATGTGTGGCAATGGGATAAGTGCATCTCATGAAATGAAACTGTAATGCAGATGTAATCGCACTGTTAATGCATTTATGCAATGTAAATGTGCAATGAGTGATGCAATGTTTCAATGTAATGCTAATGCATGTATAATGCATTGTAATGTCAATGGTATGCAATGCATGCAATGCAACTGCTAATGCAGTGTAATGCAATGGGAGACACACAATGTAATGCAATGTTGTGGCATTCATGTCAATAGCAATATTGCATGTTATGCAATAGTAATGCAGTCACTATAATTATACTCGATTCTACTTAGTCCTAGTACTTTTTGTTGCAGCTCATCGTACTATTGGAAAAATACTACCCCCCTCGAACTTTTTTATGAATGCCGAGTCCGATGTTTTGAGATCGATTTACTATACCACCCAGACCAAATACGATACCCTTCATTTGGAATTCAGGCACCGTACCCCATATAAACTACCCCACCGCCAACGCCCCCCCTATTGATCCTATTGTACATACTAACCACCAGGAATATAACCCTGGATTGCTAGTATAATTTATTACCTCTGAATCATATCCGGATTCTGGGAAAAATTTCATTCCCCCCGAAATGGACTTCTATCTATGTTACTGATCCGAGTACGATTCATACCTCTCCTTTTATTTGAACTGATACGTATCCGGGTGAAACACAAGGTAATCCCGTTGACCGAAGCAGTCGTAACCTTTCTCCAAACTTGTTATATACTCTTTGACTCTTGTCTGTGTCTCAGATTAAATAATACCTAACAATTTACCAAGTATTGGGCCCAACCATGGAGGCAGGGTTAAGTAATAAGCCAAGAACATGCCTTGTTACTTGCTATGGGTGGAACACAGGATAATACCGTCGACCATCGCAGTCGTAACCTTTATCCAAACTTGTTCTCCTCTCTTTTCCTGTTTGCTGTAAGTCAGATTAAATAGTAACAAATGACTTCCAAAGTCTTGGGACGAACAATGGAGGCAGGGTGGAGTTATAGGCCAACAACATGCCTTGTTACTTGCTCTGGGTGTAACAACGGGTAATCCCGTAGACCAACACAGTCGTAACCTTTCACCAGACTTTGTCTCTACTCTTTCCCTCTTGCTTGTAGCTCAGATTAAATAAAACCTAACGACTTACCAAGTCTTGGGACGAACCACGGAGGCAGGTTTAGTTAAGTTATAAGTCAAGATCGTTCCTTGTTACTTGCTCTGGGTGTAACATAGGGTAATCTTGTCGACCGACACAGTGGTAACCTTTCTCCAAACTTGTTCTATACTCGTTTCTTGTTGGATGTAAAACATATTAAATTATATAAAACGACTTCCAAAGTCTTGGTACGAACCATGGAGGCAGGGGTAAGTAATAAACCAAGAACATGCCTTGTTACTTGCTCTGGGTGGAACACAGGAAAATCCCGTCGACCATCGCAGTCGTAACCTTTCTCCGAACTTGTTCTCCACTATTATCCTGTTTGCTGTAAGTCAGATTAAATAATAACAAACGTCTTTCAAAGTCTTGGGACGAACCATGGAGGCGGGGTGGAATTATAAGCCAACAACATGCCTTGTTACTTGCTCTGGGTGTAACAACGGGTAATCCCGTAGACCAACGCAGTCGTAACCTTCCACCAGACTTTATCTCTACTCTTTCCCTCTTGGCTCTAGCTCAGATTAGATAAAACCTAACGACTTACCAAGTCTTGGGACGAACCACGGAGGCAGGTTTAGTTAAGTTATAAGTCAAGATCGTGCCTTGTTACTTGCTCTGGGTGTTACACAGGGTAATCTTGTCGACCGACACAGTGGTAACCTTTCTCCAAACTTGTTCTATACTCTTTTCTTGTTGGATGTAAGTCATATTAAATTATATAAAACGACTTCCAAAGTCTTGGTACGAACCATGGAGGCAGGGTTAGTTGAGTTATAAGTCAAGGCATGCCTTGTTACTTGCTCTGGGTGTAACACAGGGTAATCCCTGCGATTGACGCAGTCGTAATCTTTCTCCAAAGTCCTAACCTGTTCTACACTCTAGTTCTCTTGGATTTAGCTCAGAATAAATAATATCTTACGACCTACCAAAGAGAAGAGAAATATTTTGGAAATATTTTGACACTGTCGGATGACAGGATTACTGTGGCAGGTTCTAGGACACAATCTTGGGTTATAACTTCCCTATGCCTCAATGATTTGAGCCAAGACTGTGCATGTGGTTAGATAATAATTATTCTGAGCATTGGCCGTCCCAAGAGGAACAGCAAGCAAGCGACACGGAAGAACGCTTTATCAGTCACCGGCAGGGGGGGTTCAAAACTTGAGAAAGGAGCTACTAGTAGCCAAATAAAGCTACAAAACATTGAACAACTTTTGCGTAGGATATTGACCGTTGCGATGCTGATAACTCTTGTCATGCGCACTCCAACTATGACCCAAATGTTTTGGGAGTGGAGGTGCCCGGTATTGTTCAGACGCTCGACGGAGGCACGGAGAGACAGACAGAGACGGAGAGACGGAGGAGAGGAGAGACACGGGAGGAACTTAGGCTTCATCGGATGATAGGATTACCGTGCCCCCCCCCCCAACCCTCCTGCGTCCTAGCTGTCAACTGAGATTTTTGAAGGTGCGCTCGCGTACTGCCGTACTGCCTAGCTTGGTCGAACCAAACGCGCTCCTCTCTTCCTTGTTTCTAGCGTTCTCTTCTCTATTGCCACTACTGCTCTGCTCCCGCATTAAGTCGCTGTCTTTCAACACATATAACTAGTTTGGCCGTGCTTCCGCAGCCACAGCAGTTTCACTCCTAGTATGGTCGAACCTACACGCGTAACCTCCCTTCCTTCTTCATAGCGTTCGCTTCTCAATTGCCACTACTTTTTTCCTCCCACACAAAGCCGCTGTCTTTAACACCATACTACCGGCTTGACCATATTCAATGCGTCGATCAGTTCACAGCTTACTTGGGCGAATGCCATGCTTCCAGCCGAGGCGATTGAGTTTTGCGATTGAGGGTTGCTGATGGAAAGGGAGGGTTCGAATGTCGCAGGTAGCTAGTGCGCAGATTTGAATGTCGAAGGTTTTGAACGTCGAAGGGCTGAATCTCGCTGGTGATCTTTTCTTGCCTGATTTCCTTGCGATCGTTTCTGATGCGTAAACAATCATGCAAACGACACGATCAACTGCTCATGATGTCCATACACGGTGCCTCCCTGCCTCCCTGTTTGACAAATGCTAGCCTGCATGCCTGCCTGCATGCTTGCCCGCTTACGTACCTGCCTGCCAGCTTGAAACTTCACTGCTTGCCTGCGTACACCTGCCTGCCTCGCCGCTTCAGGGTGAGAGGCCTTGCTTCTGCTGAGAAGACTGCCTAAATACTGATGCTAATTAATGATAATTGCTTGCATGTGAAGGACATGAGTGCACTTCACTTGTCATCAACACCTAATTGACCGTGTTCCTTTTTGTGCTGCTGCAGATGGAGCGTCTTGTTAATGCCAACTAGCTCTGGAGAAGGAGCTACTGCTTTCAGGGCTCAGCTGATAGCTAAGATCAATACATGTTCCTTGATCTGGATGCACAATGGAACACGATCAGTGCTGAAACTGTCTAAGTCAGTACTCATGCTATTTCATGATAATTACTTGCAAGTGATACGACGCTGTCACTACCCTTGCCCTTGTTTCTTTCTAATTCCCTGCCTATGTCTTTGCCTTTGTCTCTTCCTTTGTCACTTGCTCCGTATCTGCGTTACTGCCTTTGTCTACATCACAGTCACTGCAGCTGTCTATTTCTCTACCACTATCTCTGCTTCTGTCTCTGTCTGCCATGTCAGTGCGCTCCGCCTCTTTCTGATGTCTACTGGCTACTATTACCGCCTATGTCTCTGTCTGCCACTTCCCTTGTCTCTGTCACTGCCCTGCCTTTGTCTATTTTTCTGTATATGTTCACGTCTCCGTCTTTGACCCTGCATCTGATTCTGTCATTAACTCTGTCTATCTTTTCCTTCGTCTCTGCCTTTGCCTCTTTATATTTCTTTGTCTATGCCTATCTGCTCTCGTGTCAGCTCTGTAGCTTGCTAGTGTATCTAGTTCGCTGTCACGTTGTGCCTCTCATTGTGCTACGCTCACGTCACTCCTGCTGTCTATTTCTGTACCATCGCTCAGTGCTTCTGTCTTGGGTCTGCCATGTGCAGCTAGCCTAATAAAAGCCGTCTGTCTAATCGTCTCAGCCTTTGTCTACGACCGTCCGTCTGTCCTGTCTGACGCTTTCCCTTCTCCTCTTGTCACTCTGCCCTTGGACAGCCATGTATATTTTCTTTTATGTTCAGCCATGCCTCTCGTCTCGTGACCCTGCGCATCTGATTCTTATCAGTACCGTTTGTCTATGTCTTTGGTTTGCCTTATCTCTGCCTTTGTCTGCTGTCTGCCTTGGTGGCCTGCTTAATTTTTATTTGCTTTGACTATTCTGTCTATGTCCAGGTCCTCTGTCATGTGCTGCTGTATCTGTGTTTTCTAACTACAGCTGTGTTACTGTCCTCGTTCTCATTTGGTGCCGCAGATGTCGACTGTCCCTCGTACCTGCTGTCTTTGTCGTACCATCTATCAGTTGCATTCTGTCGTCGTTCTGCCATGTCCAGTAGCCTTTAAACTCTCTCTCTATGTACTCAGCCTCAGCCTTTGGTCTACCGCCTCTTGTCTTGTCTAGAGGACTGGTGCCTCTTTGATCCCTGTCTCGTTCACATCCACTAGGCCCTGCCTTTGTCTATTTTCTGTATTGTTCCACGGTCGCTCCGTCTTTGACCCTGCATCTGACTCTGTAGTAATGCTATACCTTTGTCTATGTCTTTGGCCCTTTGTCTCTTAATATTTATATGTCTTTTGCACTATCTGTCGATTTTCAGACCCATCTGTCCAGGTTGCTCTGTGATCTGTGTGACACTATCCTCTGCCTGTTGTCCATGTCAGCTGTTACTACCGGGGGTGCTGGTCTATTTCGTACAGCTCCCGATCAGTGCTGCTGCGTCTCGTGTCTGCCATGGCACATTGCCCTCACCTCGGCTCCTAATGGTCTGCTGTCCTTTTTTACCGCTGTATGGCCTCGTGTCTGTCTGTCTGCCGGCTTGCTTCCCTGTGTGCTCTGTCACGGCCCTTGACTCTGGTACCTGTTGTCGACTTGTCTTGTAGTGTTCACAGCTCCCAGTCTCTGCCCTCTGCGACTGATCTGGTCATGACATATGTTCCTAGGGTCTCCCACTTTGCCGTCTTACGTACTTCCAGCTTAGACTCCACCTAGGTTCAGGTCTATGTTGCATCTAGCTTCCTGTCACTTGCTCTGTATTTGTGTTTTACATGGCTCTGTCTCTGTCTAATGTTCACTGTCATACTGCAGTAATCTGCTGTCTATCTTCTCGTCACCTCCTATCACTGGCACTTCTGTCCTGTCATGCCATTTGGTCTACTGCCCTTGCATGGTGTCTAGCTACAGCGTACAGGGCTTACTGAATTTGTGTTCCTGTTTTTGCTGCGGCAGTGGGTGCTGGGCACTGACTGCACTGGATTGCTGTCGTGATCAATCACTAGTGTTTCATGGGGCTGCTGGGGGTTTATGTGCGTCACTGAGAGTCATGGTGCTTGGGGGTTTACTTATATTCATAGTGACATGGGGTGTCTTGGAGGGTCTATGTCATCACTAGTGTCATTGGTGTGGAGGGTCTATGTTCCGTCACCATAGTGTCATGGGTGTTGGCGGGTCTATGTCATCACGTAGTGTGCATGGGTGCGTTTGGGGGTCTCGGTCATCACTAGTGTCATGAGGTTGTTGGAGGTCTCATGTCATCACTAGTGTCTGCGGTGTGTTCGGAAGTCTTCGTGACATCACTATACAGTGGGTGTTGGGGTATGTATGTCATGGCACTAGCTCGTGTCATGGATGGTTTTGCGGGGTTTATGATCATGCACCTAGTCGTGTCATGGGTGATTGGCGATGGTTTATGTCTCTACTTAGTGTCATTTGGGTGGTTGAGGGGTCAGACGGTCATCACATACAGTCTCATGGGGTTGTTGGGCGGTTTTACGGGTCAGCACTAGAATGTCATGGGGTTGTTCGAGGGTATAGTTCATCCTAGTGGGTCATGCGCGGATGCTGGGTTATGTCATCGCACTATTGTTATCATGGGGTGTTGGGGTTGGGGGTCTACTGTCATCACTAGGACGGTGGGGTAATTGTGGGTCTATGTCATCATTCCAGTCATAGGGGTGTTGGGGGTCTAATGGTCCATCATCTAGTGTTGCCATGCGTGTGTGGTTTGCGGGGTCTATATGTCTTCACTCCGTGACATAGCAATGGGTGTATTTGGGGGTGCTAGGGCATGCACTAGTGACATGGGGTGGTTGGGTCTATGTCATCACGTAAGTTGTAACTTATGCGATTATTGGCAATCCGTCTTCAAGTGTAGGGTCGTGCCTATGCCATGGCGGCCTGGACTTCTGAGTAGACATAGATGTGTCGTGCAGTGCCATGGTGTGCCGCACCCTGAGCCTCTGATCTCTAGGATATAGGCTGTATTAGATAGGTGGTGATGATATGTATATCTCCTAGTATAGTAGTAGTGAGTATAGTGTGTGAGTGAGATTGGATGTGGCAGTTGGACTTAGGTATAGTTTAGTAGTGATATAGGATGTATGTATGTAGATGTATTGCGACAAAAGTGCTTGATCGGAGCAGATGCAGTAGGTGCATGCATCTGCTTCTCTAGTCGTGAGTAGGCGCACGACTGGACCCAGTGGAATTGTAGGCAGGGCCGGAATGTATAGTAAGTGGTCGAGTGGGCCTATTGGAGTGGAGTGGAGTGGAGTGGAGTGGAGGGAGTGGAGCTGGCCAGAATTTGTGTACACTGACTCGAGAGAAGTTCTCAGCCAAAAATGGAGTGTCGCACGTCCAAGAGATCAGCGCAGAATCCGGCGACCATTGCGTAGCCTCAAGTATTGTGTTGCGCCCTAGAATCCGCCCTGGGAGATTGTCCACGTGGACGTGACAGAATGTGCAGCAGGTTCTCGAGAAGTCGCAGATGTGATGCTCCAGATTGAGTAGTGTCGAGTCGCTCAGTCGAGAGAATATGGTCAGTGCAGCATGGAAGGTGGACTGTGGACCACCCGAGCATGGAAGTTGCTGAGCCACGTAGTTGCTTAGTATAGAGTGGAGTGGAAGTTGGCTTAGCTGGAGCTCGCGCCATAGAGGTTAGTGCCTGAGTCCTAAGCTGAGTTGGTCAGTGGAGTCTTGAGTCTAGGAAGTAGGCAAGTGATCTGAGCTCGGAATTCTGTAGTATGAATGTTATGTCGGCACCGTCCCATAAGTGTGATGTAGCACGTGATGTCGGTAGTAGGTAAAATTCTGTAGCCCTGGATATGCTGAGCGTGGCGTAAGTAGAAGCAAGATGCTACGTAGGGTGAAGTATAGTCGGTAGGTGGAGTGATAGTATATGTGGTTGTTAGTGACAATTGTGTACTGATGTGAGTTCCGAGAGCTGAGATTGACGCTGAGAAAATGCGATTGGACCTGGTTATAAGTGCTACCCTGATCGTTATAAGATGAAAACCTAGCGACTTGCTGATGTACAAGTAAAAGTGGTAGTAACATGAAGTGCAACCGGTAGGGGTCGCATAATAAATATAGTTAGTGGCAATATTGGATTTGCTTCCCATGAGGCCAACTCCCGATTTGTACAAGCTATGACTAACCTGTTTAATCTCATCTGGAAGACTTCTTACCCTAGCCAATGGGCTGCAGCTGCCTTGGTACCCGTACCCAAATCCAAAGGCAGTGTGTATGACAAGGACAACTATCGAGGTCTTGCGGTGAGCAACTCCATAGGAAAGATCTTCTCCCTTTGCATGCTACGTAGACTAGATGATTGGTCAGAAGAATTCAACCTCAGAGCCGCTGGCCAATATGGATTTAGAAGTGGTAGGGGTACTGCAGATGCATCATTCATTCTTAACCATATTGTAGATAAATATAGAGAAAAGAAAAAACCACTCTTTGTGGCTTTTGTTGATTTCAAGAAGGCTTATGATTGGGTCAACAGAGACTTGCTATGGGATTGCTTAGCAAGGCTAGGAGTCAAGGACCCCTATCTCAGTATTCTGAAGTCCATGTATAATCATGTTGTTTTCCAAGTTCGCCTACATGGGGACATTGGATCCTCCTTTCCATCCCTTGTAGGAGTTAAACAAGGAGACCCCCTATCCCCACTCCTATTCGGTCTGTTCATTGATAGAATTGAATCGTTCCTCCAATCCAAGCTCCCAAATGTAGGGGCTGAGCTTAGGGGAAAGATTCTGCAACTGTTACTTTATGCTGATGACCTAGCTATAATGGCAGAATCCCCGGCAGATATGCAAGCGATGCTTGACTGCCTGAGAGATTTCTGCGAGGCTACTAAGATGGCTGTGAATATAAAGAAAACTGAGATTGTCGTTTTCAACAAACAATTCTGTGATGAGGCCCGCATGGATCCTGATTACAAATTTGTCTATGATGGAGCACAACTTTCTACAAAGTTATCTTTTATCTACTTGGGATCCCTCTTTGTGGATGGTGACTCAAGCAATCGTGGAAAAGCTGCTTTTTCTAGGATGCTCACTAAGGCCCAAAAGGCACACCACATGCTTCGTAGGCGATGCCATACTATGGAGATATACAATATTGATATTCTCACCCACCTGTTTGATTCTCTTGTACAACCTATCCTGAATTTTGGCTGTGAGGTGTGGGCTCCTTCTATTCTGAACAACACACTTATCTCAAATGACCATGCTTGTGAGAAATGGCATAGAGGTATACTTAAACAAATGTTGGGTGTTTGCCAATCTACTACATCTAATATTATCATGGAAGAGCTGGGTAGAACCCCGTTGTGTTTTGCTTGGCTTAAACAAGCTTTGCGCTTCTGGAACAAGACCATACATAAAGAACCTGAGGATCTCATTAGAATGGCTCTTGAGGAATCTTTTGACTCCAACACTGGCTGGGTTCATGACTTGCGTTGTGCTCTCCACAAGCTAGGATCCAGTAAAAACATCAACATTTTGGAGGCTGTCGATGTCGAAGGTATTATGTCTGAAGTTTTTGAGTCATGGAGGTTTAAGTACCCAAGTGACACCAATGCAGTTAGAGACATCCCTGATGAGAGAAGGGTTGGCTTTAAACGCCTCCGATACCAAAAATGGTTCGCAGCCAACAGCAATGATGAGAATGGCTTGATTCCCTTTACATCCGCCTTACATAAGCAGGATCAGATTCGTTCTATAGCACAGTTTAGAATGGGTTCCCATTGGCTGAACACAGAAAGAATGAGGGTGGTGGATAGAGCACACATCCCTCGCTCAATGAGACACTGTCAAATGTGTGGGTTCCAAAAAACTGAGGATGAAATGCATATGTTTGAGTGCCCTTTTTATAATGATATTCGCCTCCGCTACCAGAATCTGTTTACAGATATTTATAGGCATGTCCATGAGGATACCGACTTAACCGTATGGAATGTGGAATTCTGCGATTCCACATTCAGAACCTTTATGAATGGAAATGGCACTAAGTCTTTTTGGAGCAACCTAGCCGACTATCTTTCTACTTGTAGAAGAGCAAGACAGGAAGCCCTGGACTGCTTAGTGGCACCGTAATTTATTATCCCTTTTTTTTCTTCTTGAGACTTCTCATTTGTTAGCTTCTTACCTCCGCCACTGTAAGTGGTTGAGATCTGGGTCCTGCTCTAAGGGGTTTAATACCTACGCCACCAAAACGGTGGTTGGGAGTTTGGTTTGTTTGTCCTCGACACACCCCTGATGTAATGGGGTTTTTTGCTTTGTGGGTGCTTTTTCTTTTTGTTTAAAGCACAGAGTCTCATACACCCTCGCGGTGTCAAGTAGACTTTAACATGTAATGTAATGTAATGTAATGTAATGTAATGCAATGCAATGTAATGCAATGTAATGCAATGTAATGCCATGTAATGCAATACAATGCAATGCAATGTAATGTAATATAATGCAATGCAATGAAATGCAATGTAATGAAATGAAATGCAATGCAATGCAATGAAATGCAATGTAATGCAATGAAATGCAATGTAATGCAGTGAAATGCAATGTAATGCAATTTAATGCAGTTTAATGCAATGTAATGCAATGTAATGCAATGTAAGGCAATGTAATGCAGTGTAATGCAATGTAATGCAATGTAATGCAATGTAATGCAATGTAATGCAATGTAATGCAATGTAATGCAATGTAATGCAATGTAATGCAATGTAATGCAATGTTATGCAATGTAATGCAATGTAATGCAATGTAATGCAATGTAATGCAATGTAATGCAATGTAATGCAATGTAATGTTATGTAATGCAATGTAATGCAATGTAATGTAATGCAATGTAATGCAATGTAATGCAATGTAATGCAATGTAATGCAAAGTAATGCAATGTAATGCAATGTAATGCAATGTAATGAAATGCAATGTAATGCAATGTAATGCAATGTAATGTAATGCAATGTGATGCAATGTAATGCAATGTTATGCAATGTAATGCAATGCAATGTAATGCAATGTAATGCAATGTAATGCAATGTAATGCAATGTAATGCAATGAAATGCAATGTAATGCAATGCAATGCAATGCAATGTAATGCAATGTAATGCAATGCAATGCAATGCAATGTAATGAAATGCAATGCAATGTAATGCAATGCAATGCAATGCAATGCAATGCAATGCAATGTAATACAATGTAATGCAATGTAATGCAATGTAATGCAATCTAATGCAATGTAATGCAATGTAATGCAATGTAATGCAATGTAATGCAAAGTAATGCAATGTTATGCAATGCAATGCAGTGTAATGCAATTTAATGCAATGTAATGCAATGTAATGCAATGTCATGCAATGTAATGCAATGTAATACAATGTCCCCTTAAATAAATGGTGCGCCATATATAGTGCCCAGTCTTAATATTACATTACGTTATGTTGGAGCATGCAGTTTCGAAGTGCCTTCTGGCAGGGATTGTTTTCAGTTCAGAAAGTGGTTGGTTGGCCCCCTATGGGGGACAGACCTATGCGATACTTCCCCTTCAATAAATGGTGCGCTATGTATAGTTAGGGATCGGCATGCATATCATATGATGTTGGCCAAAAGTGAGTATGAGATCATACGATATTATACAAGTTGCATCATATGATATTGTATTTAAATGGTAACTTAGGCCTAGTCAGACTGCCAGCATCATATGATATCATATGATGACATGTTGCCGTTCCCTATATATAGTGCCCAGTCGTAATTATTTCATTACATTATTTTGGAACATGTAGTTCCGAAATGCCTTCTGGCAGGGATTATTTTTTCAGTTCAGAAAGTGTTTTTTTTATAGCTTTATGGGTTTAGGCCTCCTCCAGCGTCATTAGAGCTTTTAGGGCCATGTAGGGCCATATATTGGAGTTCTATATAGCGGCAATTGGGGCCAAACCGGGGTCAAAAGGAGCGAAAGCTTTACATAGCGGGGAACAAATCTCTTCCTTCTAGACATCTGATGTCCAGAAGGCATAACGGAACTGAACATTCCAACACATTACATAACATTGACATAGGCACGCCGTTGTTGACCCTGGCCCATAATAAGACATGCCCGCTCCATCTCGGTATCTCCCACCGCCACCGCCCCTAAGTGCGCCTACTTTTTTGCAGGAGTGGCAACGTCATTCGAACTGAATCCTCGGTGCCGCTGGTTTGTGTAGGGAGATCTACTTCTTAGGATGAAATACCTTTCACAACTTCAAAACAAATCTGCGGTAGTCTTCCAACCATGCCACATATCCAGGGGGGTCTCCCAATCATTACTTAGCTGTATAGTGGGTATTCTAACGCAAGAAACTAGGCAGTGAATAAGGGTGCAAAGCAAAAATGGGTGCAAAGCAAAAATCTTCACATTAATTAGCAAGACGCGTCTAATAAGCTATACATACATGTATATATATATATATAGGTATACTAATATGCCAGGATACTACACATTTAGTTAAGGTTGTCAAGTAGTACGATACAAACAGCACATCTTAGATATTTATTCCTTCTATGTGTAGATTATTACCCGAATGAAAAAAATCTCCAGATTTTTTGAAGAGGGATTAGCCCCATTAAAATGTCCGTTAGTCCGTTCGTCCGTGTGTCACAAACCAATTTTTCAGGTTTGATGATTATTAGAGTATGGGGTTAGCCAAATAGGCTAACGAGACTGGCCCAACCATCATGTCAGGAGGGGATAAACAGAATAAACACTGATGAACTGAACCCCAAACAATCGTTTTACCGACGGAAGCCCTCGCCTGAGTTTGTGCAACAGTGATCAATTAATTATATCATCCTCATCCTCAGCGCAGAAAAAATACATAACTGAAAATATACTGAAAATATACCGGCAGTCGATCTCAAAAGTAGAAATATCTGAGGGGAATTGCTAGGAGGTGGTGGTGGTGGTGGTGAGTGGTAGGTGATTGTGCGTGGCTGGGAGGTGGGGGGAGGTGCATGGTTGGCTGAGGGGGGGGACTGGCTGCATATGGGATGTGGGTGGGTGGGTGTGGGTGTGGGTGGGTGTGTATATGGGATGGACTTGCTGCATATGGGATGATCGCCTTCTGGTACTGATGCTCCAAGTTTAGGGTTTAGAGTTTAGGGGATGGCAGCCACCTGGTACTGATGCTCCAAGTTTAGGGTTTAGGGTTTAGGGGATGGCAGCCACCTGGGATTGATGCTCCATGTCTAGGGTTTAGGGTTTAGGGGATGACAGCCACCTGACGCTGATGCTCCAAATTTAGGGTTTAGGGTTTAGGGGATGACAGCCACCTGAATCGGCGCTGATGCTCCAAGTTTAGGGTTTAGGGTAAAGGGGATGACAGCCACCTGGCGCTGATGCTCCAAGCGTACCAGGGCTAGGCAGGTTGTTGTTGGTGGTGGGTGGGAGGTGTGGGTGGCTGCTGGAAGGGAGGTGGGTGGGTGGGAGGTGAAATAGCTGCGGGGAAACCACCTGAATTGCTAGGTGGTGGTGGTGGGCGGGGGGTGTGTGTGGCTAGGAGGGAGGTGGGTGGGTGGTAGGTGAAATAGCTGGGGGGGGGGGGGGGGGGGGGGGGGGGGGGGGGGGGAACACCTGAATTGCACTGCTATGGACTAACTGATTGGTATGCGTAATTACATAATCGCCGGGATTTTTGACCGCTCCATGATTTTGCCTGAAGACAGGAAAACAGGCATTTGGTAAAAGCACTTCACCAAATGGTTTCCCATTAATTTGACCCCTTACGGGTTTATGATCGTATGGTACATCGCGCGATAATCTTGGAACCTACGTAGCTCATGCAATGATGATTACGTTTTTTCCTGGTGCCCAGCTGGACTCCAAAATAATGTACCCGCAGCTTGACGGAGCCAAGGGGGACTTACCAGCATCATGCCCAAAATTAAAATTAACATATTGTGTGTGTGTGTGTTTAGTTGTGAAAGGACTTTTACCCCAGGAGGTGGGTCTCCCTCACAAACCAGCGACCCGGAGGATTCAGTTTGAATGGCGTTGCCCCTTGTACATTATTTGTGTCCGTGTGCGTGTGTGTGCGTGCGTGTGTGCGTGCGTGCGTGTGTGTGTGTGTATCTGTGTGTGTGTGTGTGTGCGTGACTTCTCGCTCTGCCTATCTCAACTCCGCTAATCATATGTGATGGACATTGCACTTTATGCAGGCACTGGATTCTGGACAAAATTTTCAGCTGCCATGAGGACCCATTGGACCATGATTGGGTTGATGGCCATAGCAAAACAGAAGAGGCTCTTGCACTTGCAGATGAGGCAAAGGTGGCCGTGGAAGCCTCGACATCTTATTTTGAAGAGCTGTGTCCGGCGTCAGCATACGACGACTGTCAGACACAAATTGTGCATGATGTTAAAGGGGTGCTGTCAGCTGCCTTTGTGTTGTTTTTCGTGTTGTGCGCTGCATGGATCCTCATCTCGTGAACAGTCGGTCTGCTTGCTACAGTCCAGGCCTCCGGCGTCAGCATACGACGACTGCCAGACACAAATTGTTCATGATGTAATAGCAATTCAGGGGATAAACTGGACAAACGTTTCGTACTTCGTCGAGAAATGTCGAGAATTCCAGGCCAAAATTCTCGACGAAGTACTAAGTGCGAGTACTCGCGGAAACGTTTTGTCCAGTTCATCCCCTGAATTGCTACAAAGGGGTGCTGTCAGCTGCGCTTGTATTGTTTTTCGTGTTGTGCGCTGCATGGGTCGTCATATCGTGAACAGTATGCTTGCTACGGTACATGGTTGCTACCTCTCCCAAGGCGGCAAGTCTGAAATTTGTAAACCTGGTCATGGCTCGAACCGCAGACCCGTCTGATTGATGCTGAGTAATAAAAATACACTATACCATACAGCCAGGGCTCGATTAGCCGAACAGTTTCAAGTACTAATTCATCAAATTAACAACCAAACTAGACAGAGAGACATTTTATCCTCTCTTATGGTTGTTGGGCTTGGTGCTCTGGATTGCATACCTTAGCATCTCTCTTTCCGTTCTCCTTTCCGCCTCTAGTTTGTTTCCCCTTTTGGACTTGGCCTAGTTTGTTTTCCAGGTTTAGGGGGGTGCCTAAAAAACCGTGCTTCCTGTTATGCTATTGAATGGTCGGCAGGCTGTGCTGCTGTCAGCTGTCCTGTCTCGGCAGTGATTAGCTGAGTTTATGTAACTAATCCTCTCTCTCTCTCTCTCTCTCTCTCTCTCTCTCTCTCTCTCTCTCTCTCCCTCTCTCTCTCTCTCTCTCTCTCTCTCTCTCTCTCTCTCTCTCTCACTCACTCTCTCTTATCAACATCTCATTCTGATGAGGGTTGAGGCGGGTCGAAAAGGTTTACCCAAGCCCTGGTTTACAGTCTTCTTTTTCCAGCAGGATGTCATCGTAGCTGTCATACATGATAACCTCTATTGTGCTCTATAGTGGTAAAATCCCTATAGGGCCTTGTTAGTGAAGTGTAAGTGTCATGTGACAAGTGAAGCACCCCCTTCCATGCATTTTTTGTTATTCAGGATTTTCGCCTCAAAGGGTGAGCCTCTATACCCTAAACTAAAGGGCGAGCCTCTATGCCCTAGACTCAAGTCTTTTATCGATGTGGTCGGTTAAGTCGCTCTGACAAAAGGAGGTATTACGCACCCGTTGGTCGACTTTTTTATGTTGGACTGGCGACGCCATTGGAACTGAATCCTCGATGCTGCTGGTTTATGTTGGTAGACCCACCTCCTGGGGTGAAATTATTTTAACAACTAAAAAAAGAACAACATGAGGGCTGGACGCACTCAGTTTTGTGGAAACTAGGGGACATATGAATATATGATAGATGGAAGACCTTATTTTCTTTATTATTATTATTATTATAATTATTATAATTATTATAATAATTATTATTATTATTATTATTATTATTATTATTATTATTATTATTATTATTATGATTATCATTATTATTATTATTATTATTATTATTATTATTATTATTATTATTATGATTATCATTATTATTTATTTTAGGATCTTAGATCCTCCGTTTAAGTTGTCGATGACCAACTCAATTATGTAAACCGCCTAATCGGATCCCTGTTTTTCATGGGTATCACACGGGAGCAAGGTAATTCAAAGCGCGCGCTTTTGCGCTTTTGAGCGCTGACTTATTGACCCCCTCTGCGCTTTAAGCGCAGTTTTTTGCAAACCCCTGTGGACGCTGCAAGCAATTTTTGCGCTTTTTGCACTACAAAGCGCAGATTTTTTGTTTTCAAGTGCGCTAAAGCGCTGGCCAATTTGGCCATTTGAAGTACCCTGCACGGGAGGACTTGGCCTTGGAAGAATGTGAGCAGCACAGAGTTGGCTAAAAACTCATGTAACAATCCAATCCAATGTTGGGGGACCCACCTCCTGGGGTGAACTCCCTCTCTCTAAAAAATCGAGCTTTAGAACAAGGAGGTGTTCACGATTACATTTTCCCTGTCAGATATTATTTGTACTGCCAAAGACCGGGGAGCAGCCAAATTGCTGGCTGGAGCCATGTAACCAAGCCCAAGTGCAAGTTTAAAAAAGGAGCGATCAATTATAATGAAGGTGTACGGAAGACGACAGACTCTTTCAAGTTGCCCCCAGTACTACCAGTCAGAGTTGTTCAGGGGGACACCCAAATCTGCTGCTCGAGATGCAGCCTGTTTCAAAATATCAAACATGCTTCTTCCGACGCAACCGGGTTCGAAATCTGCGACACAACGGACTCCCCCCAAAGCTGTGTCTGCGACGCACCCAGACCCTATGAGATGCAACGGTCCCTCAAGAATCTGCTTCTGCGACACAACTGACCCACTGGATCTGCGTCTGGGATGCAGGATGCAGCGCCCTGGACAACACTGCTCCTGTGTAGCATTGGGGGGGGGGGGGGGGGGCTGCCTAGTCCGATTGTCGAACAATTATAAAGGAAGGTGTAGGACAAACCTGAACATAAGCTGGAGGACTTGTTATAAGGATGAGGGAGCAACTTGGAAAAGTTATAAAAGGTAATGATAACGCCTGGTGGGGCGTGGTGTTAAGGGAGCCTGTCGTACGCGGGTGGGGAGCGGTCTCCTTCTTCAACTGGACAAGCTACCATCACGGTTGACAACGCCAAGAGCGACCAAAGGTGGAAAAGTCATAATAATTGGCACGTGACATACCGGTAGTCTCTGGTGCATTTGTAATCAATCTTCTGAATACAACCCTGCGCTGCATAAACACGGAGCCTGGGGGGTTCTGGGGGCCATTTCCAACAGCCAGGCCCATAAGTGGCACGTGACATAGTCTCTGGTGCATTTGTATGCAATGATTACAATCTTCCGAATACATAAGATGTTAAGTAGGATCAAACAATCAGTGCTTAAAATGCAAAAACGTCGAATTGGTCAGCGCTTTGTAGTGCAAAAAGCGCAAAAACTGCGCGCTGCGCCCACAGGGGGTTGATAGCCTGCGCGAAACGCGCGGTGGGGCTCAAAAAGGCAGCGCTCCACTGCGCAAAAGTGCGCGCTTTGAAGTACCCTGCAATCAATCCCACTGTTTGTTTTTGTGCATCGCAAACTGAACGACCCAGTTCGACCCAGTGCGACGCACTGCCCCCCCCAAAACTCCGCGGTGCACAAGCGCGGAGCCTGGGGGGTTCTGGGAGCCATTCCCAACAGCCAGGCCCATGCGTCGCCAGGCTGTGACTGGATGGCGGAGCGTTGCAAAACAAAAGATACATTTTCGATGATCAATCATGCCTATGGAAGTTGGGGCTCCTATGATTGAGGGATGGAGATGCGGATGAGCTCTAGGGTGTGCTTCACGCAACACAAAAAAATGCTGACCAGAACAACCCGGCACAAAACGTGACGGCCGTCACATAATGGTGCCACCCAGGACACAAAACGTGACAGCCGTCACATAATAGTGCCACCCAGGACACAAAACGTGACAGCCGTCACATAATGGTGCCACCCAGCACACAAAACGTGACAGCCGTCACATAATGGTGCCACCCAGGACACAAAACGTGACAGCCATCACATAATGGTGCCACCCAGCACACAAAACGTGACAGCCGTCACATAATGGTGCCACCCAGCACACAAAACGTGGCACCCGACTTATAAAGGAGGGATGGAGATGGCCGGCACAACCCTGCACAAAATAGTGCCATCCAGCTGCACCCAGCACACAAAACGTGGCACCCGACTTATGATTGAGGGATGGAGATGCAGATGAGCTCTAGGGTGTGCTTCACCCAGCACACAGAACTTGCTGGCCGGCATAACCTGGCACAAAACGTGACAGGCATCACAAAATGGTGCGACCCAGCACACAAAACGTGGCACCCGACTTAAAATGGAGGGATATAGATGCGGATGAGGTCTCGGGTGTGCTTCACCCAGCACAACAAACTTGTTGGCCCGCACAACCCGGCACAAAACTTAATGGCCATCGCGAAATGGTGCCACCCAGGACAAAAAACGTGGCACCTGAATTATGACGGAGGGATGGAGATGGCCAGCACAACCCGGCACAAAATGGTGCCACCCAGCACAAAATGGTGCCATCCAGCTGCACCCAGCACACAAAGTGTAGCACCCGACTTATGATGGAGGGATGGAGATGCGGATGAGCTCTAGGGTGTGCTTCACCCAGCACAACAAACTTGCTGGCCAGCACAACCCGTCACAAAATGTGGCGGCCGTCGCGAAATGGTGTCGCTCAGCACAAAAACGTGGCACCCGACTTATGATGGAGGGATGGAAATGCGGATGAGGTCAAGGGTATACTCCAAGGTTGCGTTGGGGGGGATGATGCCTGCCTTGTCGGAGGCATGCAGTGTGGGCCGCACAGATCCACCCTTCTCTCCGAAACCAAGCTCAGGGGGAACAATCTGCATGGGGAGACACAAAATGGTTCAAAGGAAAAGATGATGGAAAATCTTCAAAATATATTGCAGGGGGGCTAATGCCGCGGCCTTAGACAAGGTCTGAGGCATGCAGTGTGGGTCGCAACGATCCACCCTTCTCTCCGAAGCCAAGCTCAGGGGGAACAATCCGCATGGGGAGACAGAAAATGGTTCAAAGGCAGTGATGGTGGCAAATCTTTAGAATACTGACATACTGAAATACATCGTGTGTGTGTGTGTGTGTGTGTGTGTGTGGTGGTGGTGGGGGGGGGGAGTCAACGGCGAAGATGCGGGGAAATATTTCATCTTTTGGCAGGGGGGGCTGGTGCCTGCCTTGCCTGAGGCATGCAGTGTGGGTCGCACAGATCCACCCGTCTCTCCGAAACCAAGCTCAGGGGGGAAAATCTGCATGGGGAGGCTCAAAATGGTTAAAAAGCAAAAAATGTTAAAAATCTTCAAAATACTGAAATACATTGTGTGTGTGCGTGTGTGTGTGTGTGTGTGGGGGGGGGGGGGTCAAAGGCGAGGAGGATGCTGGGAATTTTTCATCTTTTAGCGGGGGGGCTGATGCCTGCCTTGTCTGAGGCATGTAGGGTGGGTCGCACAGACCCACCCTTCTCTCCGAAACAAAGCTCAGACGGGACAATCTGCATGGGGAGACACAAAATGGTTCAGAGGCAAAGATGATGGAAAATCTTCCAAATGTATTGCAGGGGGGCTAATGCCGCGGCCTTAGACAAGGTCCGAGGCATGCAGTGTGGGTAGCACAGATCCACCCTTCTCTCCGAAACCAAGCTCAGGGGGAACGATCTGCATGACGAGACACAAAATCATTCAGAGGTAGTGGAAAATCTTCCAAATATATTGCAGGGGGGCTAATGCCGCGGGGGTCTGAAGCATGCAGTGTGGGTCGCACAGATCAACCCTTCTCTCCGAAGCCAAGCTCAGAGGGGACAATCTGCATAGGGAGACACAAAACGGTTTAGAGGTAAAGATAGTGGAAAATCTTCAAAATATATTTGGGGGGGCTGATTCCATAGTTTTCGCACGATCTCACCAACTCCCCACAACGCGCTTTCCGCCTGCCTTCATGGTAGGGAATGCCAGCTCAGCGCCCTCACACAGGCCAGCCCTGAATGGCCTTGACGTCAGCTTTCAGCCACACTAGCTTCAGCTTTAGCCCAAGGACAAGGAAAGGGAGCTTCCTAGAAGATGCATTGGAATGCCTGCCATGTCAGCTTTCAGCCACACTTGCTCTGCTTCAGGTTTAGCCCAAGGACAGGGAAAGGGAGCTGCCTAGAAGCTGCTACATGCAGCCCCCAAAAGAAAAATTGGTTCAGCATCCAACTCACCACAACACGCTTTCCGCCAGCCTTCATGGTAGAAATTGCCAGCTCAGCGCCCTCACAAAGGCCAGCTACAAATGGCCTGCCACCAAAGCGAAGGATGATGGGCTTGTTCCTTTCGTAAGTGTCCTCAAAAACAACTCCATCTGCTTTGGCACTGCAAACAATGCCACAGGTGGTGTTTGTGTTTGTGTGTGTGTGTGTGAATTGTGTGTGGAGTGTTTTGGGGCCGTGTGTGGAGTGTGTGTGTTTGTGTTTGTAGAGTGTGTGTGTGGGGGGGAAGGGTCGCACAAGGCGAAATGACCAATGCAACTGACTTAAAAGCCCCCCCCCCCCCCCCCCCCCCCCCCCCCCCCCCCCCTCCCCTCCCTCCCTGCCACCAAAGTGCAGGATGATGGGCTTGTTCCTTTCGTAAGTGTCCTCAAAAACAACTCCACCGGCCTTGGCACTGCAAACAATGCCACAGGTGGTGTTTGTGTGTTTGTGTGTGTGTGTGGTGGTGGGGTGTGGGGTGGGGTGAAGGGTCGCCAGATGACCATTGCAACTGAGTTAAAAGCCCCCCCCCACCCCACCCCTCCCTGCCACCAAAGCGAAGGATGATGGGCTTGTTTCATTCGTAAGTGTCCTCAAAAACTTCACAATTGGCCTTGGCACTGAACACAATGCCACATAGTGGTGTGTGTGTGTCAGTGTTTGTGTTTGTATGTGTGTGTGTGGTTGGGAGGGGAGGTGTGTGTGTGTGTGTGTGTGTGTGTGTGTGTGTGTGGGGGGGGGGGGGGGGGGGGCACTGCACACAATGCCACATGGTGGGGTTGGCGAGGTTTAAGTGTGTGCGTGTGTGTGGAGTGTGTGTGTGTGTGGAGTGTGTTTGTGTTTGTGAAGTGTGTGTGTGGAGTGTGATTGTGTTTGTGAATTGTGTGTGTGTGTGGAGGGTGATTGTGTTTGTGAGGTGTGTGTGTGTGTGTGTGTGTGTGTGATTGTGTTTGTGAAGTGTGTGTGTGGAGTGTGATTGTGTTTGTGAAGTGTGTGTGTGTGTGTGTGTAAAACAATCTTCCCTCTGTTCCATTTTAAATTTTCCTTTCTTCCCTGTTCCTTCTTCCCACTCATCCCTACCCCTTGCCCCAACTCATCCCAAGATCTGCTCTATACCATGCAGTTATTTTATTTTCAAATCTGAAAGTGGGTTTCTTCTGGCTTAATGGTTTCAGGGCACCTCCAGGGACAGCGTTTTGGTGCTTCCTGTAGCTTTTTAGGGCCATGTAGGGCAAAACAAAAAAACTTTTTTTTCTCCTTTTTTATAGCGATAATTTCGCTGAAACGGGGTCGAAACTGGCGATCGCTATATATAGCGAACGACACAATCCCTGATACCGTGCTGTGCCCAAATCCTGAAATCAGGCTTGCGTTGCAATTTTTGCTACCCAACTGAACCTGCAGAAATCTACAAAAAACTGACCCACCCACCTTACCGCACACCCGGTGTAACACATACAATGGTGAGCATAGTAATGATCACGCCTGATGGGGCGACGTATTAAGAGAGCCCTGTCTTCCGGTGGTAGGGAATAGGCTACTACTTTACATGGACCGTGCTACCATGGCGGTTGTCAGCGGCCGCAAACACTAAAGCACCCTCGCAGGGATTCAAACCCAGCATCTTCTTCAGTCCAGCGAAATGATCAACCATTGAACCATTCGCCGAACCGGGATGTCCCGAACAAAGCAGATGGCTCACGGCGTGCAGCTATTATCCATGCAAGCGTGCACACATGCACTAACTGCATTCTGTGTGTATCAAGATGATGATTAGGGAACGGAAACATGATATCATGTGATGACCTAAGCCTGACTAGGCTAAAGTTACCATTCACATACAATATCATATGATGCAGTGTGTATGATATCATATGATATCATACTCGCCTTTGGTCAGTATCATATGATTTGCCGACTGACTGCATTCTGGGGGGGATCAAGATTATGGTACAGAACTGAGAGCTACCCTGAAAATAGCACATGTCTCAAGGCGTGCAGCTATTATCCATGCACGCATGCATACATTCATGCACTGACTGCATTCAATGTGTATCAAGATTATGACACAGAACTGAGAACTACCCAGAACATAGCAGAAGGCTCAAGACGTGCAGCTATCATCCATGCACGCATACATTCATGCACTGACTGCATTCAGTGTGTATCAAGATTATGACACAGAACTGAGAACTACCCAGAACATAGCAGAAGGCTCAAGACGTGCAGCTATCATCCATGCACGCATGCATACATGCACTGACTGCATTCTGGGGGGATAAAGATTATGAAACATAACTGAAAACTACCCAGAACAAATCAGATGGCTCAAGGCGTGCAGCTATCATCCATGCAAGCATACTTACATGCACTGACTGCATTCTGTGTGAATCAAGATTATAATTAGGGAACGGAAACATGATATCATATGATGATATGATGCCCTCAGTCTGATTAGGCTAAAGTTACCATTCACATACAATATCATATGATGCAATTTGTATGATATCATATGATATCATACTCGCCTTTGGTCAGTATCATATGATTTGCCGAACCTTAAATATGATACAGAACTGAGAACTACCAAAATAATAGCTGATGGCTCAAGGCAAGCAGCTATCATCCATGCCAGCATGCACACATGCACTGACTGCATTCTGGGGGGATAAAGATTATGAAACATAACTGAAAACTACCCAGAACAAAGCAGATGGCTCAAGGCGTGCAGCTATCATCCATGCAAGCATACTTACATGCACTGACTACATTCTGTGTGAATCAAGATTATAATTAGGGAACGGAAACATGATATCATATGATGATATGATGCCCTCAGTCTGACTAGGCTAAAGTTACCATTTACATACAATATCATATGATGCAGTGTGTATGATATCATATGATATCATACTCGCCTTTGGTCAGTATCATATGATTTGCCCATCCCTAATTATGATACAGAACTGAGAACTACCCAGAACATAGAAGATGGCTCAAGACGTGCAGCTATCATCCATGCCAGCATGCATACATGCACTGACTGCATTCTGGGGGGATCAAGATTATGAAACATAACTGAAAACTAACCAGAACAAAGCAGATGGCTCAAGGCATGCAGCTATCATGCACACAAGCATGCATGCACTGAATGCAATAGTGCATCAATGGACTGCTAGTTGTTGCCCCCATCATGTCCTTACTTATATTATATATATATATATATATATATATATATATATACAAAAACGTTTATATACACGTATATATACAAAAGCGTATGGTAGAGAACTCCCACCTGAACGCAAACACGGTACACATGCAGTAATGATAACGCCTGGTAGGGCGTGGTATTAAGAGGACCCCATCTTACGGCGATAGAGTACGGGCAGCTACTTTACCTGGACAAATCTGCCATCTGAACACTTAAGCGCACCCATAGGGATTCAAACCCTGCACCTCCTTCGCTCAAGGAGCTCTACCATTGAGCAATTCGTAGAAAAGGGGATGCAAACACGGTGTAACAGGTACCCGGGTGAAACATACACCCAGGTGTAGCATGTACCCAAGTGTAATACAGTGTGAGCTGAGCCCAAGTGAAACATACACCCAGGTGTATCATGCACCCAGGTGTATGGGGGGTAGGTGAGGCAGCTGCCCACCAAACAGAAACAGTGAAGGGAATTGGACACTTAAGCGCACCTGTAGGGGTTCGACCCTAGCACCTTCTTCAGTCCAGCAAAATGATCAATCATTGAACCATTCGCCGGACCGGGATACCCTGAAAAGAGTGGATGGCTGAAGGCGTGCAGCTATCATGAACGCATAAGCATGTAACACAGACCATAATAGGTACTCACATGAAATGCAAGACCATGTTCCAAATAATAGGTACTGACATGAAATGCACGACCATGTTGTGCATAATAGGTACTCACATCCGGCACACAAAACTTGCTGGCCGGCACCACACCCAGCACCCAGCACCAGCACCCAGCACCGGCTGGCACAACCACACCCAGCACCCAGGACAATGCAGATGGCTCAAGGCGTGCAGCTATCATCTATGTACCCAGGTGTACCACAGACCATGTTGCGCCTTTCAGGTACTCACACTCAGCACAAAACACCTGCTGGCCAGCACAACCAAAACCACCACCCAGCACCCAGCACCGGCCGGCACAACCACACCCAGCACCCAGAACAATACAGATGGCTCAAGGCGTGCAGCTATCATCCACGTACCCTGGTGTCACACATACCATGTTGCGCATCATAGGAACTCACATCCAGCACAAAAAACTTGCTGGCTGGCACAACCAAACCCAGCAACCAGCACCAGCAACCAGCACCGGCCGGCACAACCACACCCAGCACCCAGAACAATGCAGATGGCTCAAGGCGTGCAGCTATCATCTATGTACCCAAGTGTAACATGTTGCGCATAATAGGTTCTCACATGAAATGCAAGACCATGGTGTAATAGGTACCCGGGTGAAACATACACCCAGGTGTATCATGTACCCAAGTGTAATACAGACCATGTTGCGCATAATAGGTCCTCACATGAAATGCAAGACCATGTTGAGCTTAAATAGGCACTCACATGGAAGACAGAGCATAAGAGGTACCCAAGTGTATCATGTACCCAGGTGTAATACATACCATGTTGAGCATAAAAGGTACTCACATGAAATGCAAGACCGCCAAGTACCCCTGCTGAGGCAGCTGCCCACCACCAATGCGCAGGTCAGTGTATCTCAGGCCATTAGGCAGTACAACCTCTTGTGTATCTGTAACCTGTGCAGAATCAGTGATTAGGGCTTTCAATGGGTGGCAGGGATTTGTTCCCCGATCGCTACTTTTGACCCTTTTTGGCCCCAATTGCCGTTATAAATTATACAATTAAAAGTGATGGCCAAAAATGGCCACAAAAGCTGTAAAAGGCTAGAAAAAGCTTTCAAAACGCTGTCCTTGGAGAAGGCCTACGACCACAAAATAGTAGGGGGCCCTGGCGGGTCCCCTCGAGGTCGGCCCAGGGGGTGGTGTAATGTTCGTCAAGCAGCAGTGGCAGCCTCCTTGGTGAAAGATGCACAAGCATTTGCTTACTTATCCGAACAATTTAATATTTGGGGGGTCAAGAATTAATATAGCATGGCATGGCATTATTATTCAACTTGGTGGCCTGCAAGGCTGATGAGCTTAATAGCTAACTGACTCCCCGAAGTTCCATGGAGGCAGGTGCAGCAACTCCCCAGGCTACAGTTGCTACTGGGCAACCTGCAGGAACTAGTGCGAAACAGCAGATTTCCCTGTCAAGCTGCTGCGAGAGGCACTAAGGTGCAAATTTCCCAAGGGGAAATCGTAGAAATGCTCCAGGTCCCTAGATTGAGTCCACAGGACAGGAGGGAAACGACAAATGAAAACGCCGCGTCCACAGTCCGCAACTCTGAGATCCGTACACGAAAGAGGGCGCTCCGAGGTAATCCGCCCCCGACGGGAATCGAACACAGGTTGCGTGGATGTAAGTTTAACCGGCTGATTTGACCGGTTTTCTTGGGAAAAACAGCACGATGTGAAGAATTTGCGTAAGTATCGCATAGGTCTGTCCCCCCTAGGGGGGCGACCAACTAGAAAAAACCATTTTCAGATTTGAAAAAAGAAAAGTGGGTGGTTACTGAGTTGCAGGGTTCAGGAGGTAGAAGTTGGGAGTACACACACACACGGGACGGCAATATGATACCGTATGATATCATGTCATCATATGATATCATATGAAGCAGGCAGTCTGACTAGGCTAAAGATACCATTTATAGACAATATCTTATGATGTGATTTGTATGATATCATACTCGCCTTTGGTCAACATCATATGATATGCTGGTTCCTATATATAAATATTACAAATTAAATATCAACATATTTTCCAGCAAGGCCTAATATGCAACCCCTCAGTGTTTCTTTCTTTGGCTTCACCTAGGTGCTTCATGTCAGCTCCCTTTCCCATTCTTTGGCTTCACATAGCAGCTTCTCGTTAGCTCCCTTTCCCATTCTTTGGCTTCACATAGCAGCTTCTCGTTAGCTCCCTTTCCCATTCTTTGGCCTCACCTAGCAGCTTCTCGTTAGCTCCCTTTCCCATTCTTTGGCTTCACAGAGCAGCTTCTCGTTAGCTCCCTCTCCCATTCTTTGGCTTCACATAGCAGCTTCTCGTTAGCTCCCTTTCCCATTCTTTGGCTTCACCTAGCAGCTTCTTGTTAGCTCCCTTTCCCATTCTTTGGCTCCACAAGGCAGCTTCTTGTTAGCTCCCTTTCCCATTCTTTGGCTTCACATAGCAGCTTCTCGTTAGCTCCCTTTCCCATTCTTTGGCCTCACCTAGCAGCTTCTCGTTAGCTCCCTTTCCCATTCTTTGGCTTCACCTAGCAGCTTCTCGTTACCTCCCTTTCCCCTTCTTTGGCTTCACTTAGCAGCTTCTTGCTAGCTCCCTTTCCCCTTCTTTGGCTTCACATAGCAGCTTCTCATTAGCTCCCTTTCCCCTTCTTTGGCTTCACCTAGCAGCTTCTTGTTAGCTCCCTTTCCCATTCTTTGGCTCCACAAGGCAGCTTCTTGTTAGCTCCCTTTTTGGATGGCTAATGGAGCTGGCTGGAAACTGCCATGCGTAGCCTTACCCCCAAATACAGCATTTCAATGGAACATATAGCTTTGGGCTTGACCTGGTGGATGGCTAATGAAGCTGGCTGGAAGCTGCCATGCGTAGCCCCCCTCCCCACCACCATACACACACTCACAACAAATACAGAATTCCAATGCAACATAAAGCTTTGGGCTTGACCCAGTGGCTGGCTAATGGAGCTGGCTGGAAGCTGCCATGCGTAGCCCAAAACAGAGACAATGTGCGTCCCACATCTTTGGGCAACAAACAAACACAACTACACCCCTGACTCCCTACTTCCCCTCACCACCACACCACCTCAAAAAAAACAGACACCACCACATGGCGATGGACCGGTGATGTGTCGTAAGAAAAAGAAAAAAGCAAACAACATGCTAAGTGCATAAACTGTGATTGCAATATAATAAAGTGTTGACTGCAATAGAATCTTACATCTTTTTTACCAGCCTCCTCTGAGGCAAACTCCATCCGGGTTTTCACTTGCTCTCCGATGGATCCGATAGCAAGGAAGCCAAGCCAAGCCAGCCCTCCAGCAATCCTAGTAGTTGCGGGGTCAGTGGGCAGGGTGGGAGGGGGTGGGGGGTAGTGGTTGGGCCAAGCCAGCCCTCTAGCAATCCTAGTAGTAGTGGGGGCAGTGGGCAGGGTTTTCTGTTGACTGTATTTAAATACTGTTTTGTGTTTTTATATTCTGTTTTCTGTCTTCTTTCTCTTCTTACCACTTGGAGGCAAACATCCTGTCTCCTTTCCCCATCTATCCTACATCCTGTATCTCATCTCCAGTATCTCATCTCTTGTATCTCATCTCCTGTATCTCATCTCCTGTATCTCATCTCCTGTATCTCATCTCCAGTATCTCATCTCCTATATCTCATCTCCTGTATCTCATCTCCTGTACCTCATCTCCTGTATCTCATCTCCTGTATCTCATCTCCTCTACCTCATCTCCTGTATCTCATCTCCTGAATCTCATCTCCTGTACCTCATCTCCTGTATCTCATCTCCTGTATCTCATCTCATGTATCACATCTCCAGTATCTCATCTCATGTATCTCATCTCTTATATCTCATATCCTGTATCTCATCTCCTGTATGTCATCTCTTGTATCTCATATCCTGTATCTCATCTCATGTATCTCATCTCATGTATCTCATCTCCTGTATCTCATCTCTTGTATCTCATCTCCTGTATCTCATCTCCTGTATCTCATCTCCTGTATCTCATCTCCTATACCTCATCTCCTGTATCTCATCTCCTGTATCTCATCTCATGTATCTCATCTCCTGTATCTCATCTCATGTATCTCATCTCCTGTATCTCATCTCCTGTATCTCATCTCCTGTATCTCATCTCTTGTATCTCATCTCTTGTATCTCATATCCTGTATATCATCTCCTGTATCTCATCTCATGTATCTCATCTCCTGTATCTCATCTCCTGTACCTCATCTCCTGTATCTCATCTCCTGTATCTCATCTCCTATATCTCATCTCCTGTCTCTCATCTCATGTCTCTCATCTCATGTATCTCATCTCATGTATCTCATCTCATGTATCTCATCTCTTGTATCTCATCTCATGTATCTCATCTCCTATATCTCATCACCTGTATCTCATCTCCTGTATCTCATCTCCTGTATCTCATCTCCTGTACCTCATCTCCTGTATCTCATCTCCTGTATCTCATCTCTTGTATCTCATCTCTTGTTTGCTGCCGCCTGTATATTTTAAAAGTATTTGGTACATATGCAAACATCCTGCCTCCTCCCCCCATTTCCTCATTCCTCCTTTCTCCTGTCTCTCATCTCCTGCCTGCTATCTCCTATATCATGTATCTGGGACAGAGGCAAACATCCCGTCTCCCTTTCCCATTTGTCATGCCTCCTGTCTCTCATCTCCTATATCGTGAACAAGTATCCGATTCAGAGGCAAACATCCTGCCTCCTCCCCCCATTTCCCCATGTATCCTATCTCCTGTCTGCTGTTTCTTACATAGTGTAAAAGTATCTGGTACAGAGGCAAACATCCCGTCTCCTTTTCCCCTTTCCCCATTTCTCTCATCTCATATATTGTAAACAAGTATCCGATACAAAGGCAAACATCCTGTCCCCTTTCCCCATTTCCCCATTATCCTTTTCTCTCATCTCCTGTCTGCTGTCTCCTATATCATGTACAAGTATTCGGTACAGAAGCAAACACCCCGTCCCCTTCCCCCATTTGTCCTTTCTCTCATCCCATGTATGCTGTCTCTCATCTCCTGTCTGCTGTCTCCTATATCATGTACAAGTATCCGGTACAGAAGCAAACATCCCGTCTCCTTTTCACATTTCTCTTTTCTCTTATCCTATCTGCTGTCTCTCATCTCCTGTCTCCTATATCATGTACAAGTATCCGGTACAGAAGCAAACACCCCGTCCCCTTTTCCTACTTCTCCTTTCTCTCATCTCCTGTCTGCTGTCTCATATAGCATGTACAAGCATCCAGTACATAGTCAAACATCGCATCTCCTTTGCCCATTTCTCATGCCTCCTCTCTGTCATGTCCTGTCTGCTATCTGCTGTCTCCTATTTCTAGTATCCGGTACAGAGGCAAACATCCCGTCTCCTATTTCCACTTCTCCTTTCTTTCATCAACTATCTTCTGTCTCTCATCTCCTGGCTGCTGTCTCCTATATCTAGAATATGGGACAGAGGCAAACATCCCATCTCCTTTCCCCATTTCCACCTTTCACATGTCTCCTTTTCTCGCATCTCCTGTCTGCTGCCTCCTATGTCCTGCTTCCTATAGCCTGCCTCCTATAGCCTGTACAGAGGCAACCATTCTGTCTTCTTTCTCTCATCTGTGTCTGCCGTCTGCGGTCTCCTATATCTAGTATCCGGTACAAAGGCTAACACCTTGTCTCCTTTTTCCACTTCTCCTTTCTCTCATCTGTGCCTGCCGTCTGCTGTCTCCTATATCTAGTATCCAGTAAAAAGGCGAACGTCCCGTCTCCTTTTTCCACTTCTCCTTTCTCTCATCCCATATATGCTGTCTCTCATCTCCTGTATACTGTCTCCTATATCTAGAATATAGGACAGAGGCAAACATCCTGTCTCCTTTCCCCATTTCCCTAATTTCCCCTTTCTCTCATCTCCTAACCTGAATTGTCTTGACATGAAAGATGCGATGGGGTCCGTGCTGTCTGCCTTGTCACCACACCCCACCAAACCATCCCCTTCACCAACTGCCCACCTGCCCAATATCCTTCTGCCCAATACCCCCCCGCCCACTACCCACCCAACCACCACCCCTTGCCCACTACCCCCCGCCCACAACAATGCACCTCCCCACCAAGCTCACCCGAATCGCCTGGACAAGAAAGTTGCGATGGGGTCGGTGCTGTCAGCCTTGCGAAGCTTCTTTTTGACTGCTAGAGGATCAACAGGGGGCTCTGCATCAGATATGGATGACGTGGATGAGCTCTTCAGCTCGTCGGCGGGCTCTTCACTTTTTGCTTGTGAGGTGGGCAGGCATCTAGGAGCATGAGCAAGGCGAAAAGGACCTGTGGGGTAGGTGGGTGAGGGGGTGGGGGTTAGGTGGGTGAAGAGTTTGCGTTTTGGGGTAGATGGGCGGGGGTAAGGTATGTGAGGGGTTGAGTTTAGATAGGTGGCTGTAAGGTTGGTGAGGGATTGGGGGTAGATGCTGGGATTGCGAGGGCTTGGGTTAGGGGAGGTATACGTCACATGGTGGAGTAGGCGGGGGATGATGTGTGTTTTTGTGCATGTATATATGTGCGACCCCGTTTTGACGAATGGCTCAATGGTAGAGCTCGTTGAAATAATACAGGTGCGGGGTTAATGATACAGGTGCGGGGTTCAGTGTTTTTTATTTGTGCTACCGGTCGCATATTGTGGCGCGCGGTCGCCACCCCGTGCGACCCTCAGGTGTGCAAAATTCGGGCGGAATGGGCCCTTGGTCGCCACAATGGCGACCCTCAGGTCAGTGATTTGTGCCCTGGATCGCACCTGGGGGGCGCACTACCGCACCGTTGCAGGATGAGCCTGTGGTCGCCACTTGTGGCTACCAAATTGGCCTGAAGATTTCTGAAATAGAAAACACTGGCGGGGTTCGAATCCATACGGATGCGCTTTAGTGTTTGCAGTCACTGCCAAACGCCATGGTAGCCTTGTCCAGATGAAGTAGCAGCTCGTTCCCTACCGCTGTAAGACGGGGTTCCAAGGACAAAACTACCAGGCCTTATTGATATGGGCACCTTGCTTGCAACCTGCTATCTAAATGTATACATGTGCGTGTCTGTGTGGTGGTTGGTTGGTTGGTTGGTTGGGGGGAGGGGGGGGGCTTTTGGGGTGTCTGTGTGTCTGTGTGTTGGTTGGTTGGTTGGTTGGTTGGTTGGTTGGTTGGTTGGTTGAGGGGGGGCTGGGGGGGGGGCTTTCGGGGTGTCTGTGTGTTGGTTTGTTGGTTGGTTGGTTGTGGTGGGGTGGGGGCTTTTATGGTGTCTGTGTGGTGGTTGGTTGGTTGGTTAGGGGGGGGGGGGGGGGCTTTTGGGTGTCTGCAAGGTGGTTGGTTGGTTGGTTGGTTGGCGGTCTTTCGGGGTGTGTGTGTGGTGGTTGGTAGGTTGGGGTGGGTGGGTGGGGGGCTTTCAAGGTGTCTGTGCAGTGGTTGGTAGGGTGGGGTGGGTGGGGGGGGGGCTTTCAGGGTGTCTGTGCGGTGGTTGGTAGGTTGGTTGATTGGGGGGGGGGGGGGGGGGGGGCTTTTGCGGTGTCTGTGCGTTGGTTGGTTGGTTGGTTGATTGGGGGGTGGGTGGGTGGGGGGCTTTCAAGGTGTCTGGGGGCAGTTTTATGGAGGCCTGAAAAGGCAGTTTGGATTGTGGGGTGGATCAGCTGGATGGGTGAAACTTTGGTGCCACCAAGTTGGTAGGTTGGTTGGTTGGTTGGTTGGTTGGTTGGTTGGTTGGTTGGTTGGTTGGTTGGTTGGTTGGTTGGTTGGTTGGTTGGTTGGTTGGTTGGACCTTTGGTGCCACCAAGTTGGCAGGCGAATGGAGGGTATGTCTCCCCCTGCATCATGCCTAGGGCCAAAGGGTTGTGTTGTGTTGGTTTGGGTTTAGGTGGGTGGGCTTTGGGGTGGGGTGGTGTGAGCGATAACGATCCTCACGTCCCCCTATCGGTCACCACGTTTTCCTCATTGGTTACAATTGGTGGAATCGTTGAGGGTCTGCCTTGAGCGAATCATCGCCAGGCATCCCGGGTTTGATCCCCTGAAGAACCAAAGGGCAGGTCGCCTGCCTGAGGAAATCTCCTTCGACGGAAGGGGACCTGGCCGGTCCGGACGTGCACACCGATAGTGGGCGTCGGTCTTGCACGTGCCGGCGTTGCCCTCCGACTCCACCAATTGTAACCAATGAGGAAAACGTGGTGACCGATAGGGGGACGTGAGGATCGTTATCAGTCACAGGTGGAGTTAGAGGTGGTTAGGTGTGTGTGGGGGGGGAGGGGGAGGGGGGGGGGGGGTGGGGGGTCATGGCAGGATTATGCAGGCCTGGGAGGGCAGTGTGGATTGCGGGGTGTATTGTGGCATGTATGTGCAGTGCTGGGTGCCTGGGTGGGTGGGTGGGTGGGACCTTGGTAGGTATATGCAGGTCTGGGAGGGCAGTGTGGATTGTGGCATGTATGTCCAATGCTGGGTGGGTGGGTGGGGGTCATGTCAGGTTTATGCAGGTCTGGGAGGGCAGTGTGTATTGTGGGGTGTATTGTGGCATGTATGTGCAGTGCTGGGTGGGTGGGTGGGGGTCATGTCAGGTTTATGCAGGTCTGGGAGTGCAGTGTGTTTGTGGGGTGTATGTGCAGTGCTGGGTGGGTAGGGGGTCAGGTGGTTGGTTGGTTCGGTGGTTAGTTGGGTGGGTGGTTGGGTGGAACCTTGGTACTACCAAGTAAGTAGGCGCATGCAAGCATTCCACCGCACCACCAGCAGCCTTCCCAGGGTCTAAGTGCACACTGCACAGACATGCTTTGACCCACCACCACACCACCACACACCACCAGCACCACACCCATGCATCATCCCCAGGGTCTAAGTGCACAGACATGCTTTGGCCCACCACCACACCACCACACACCACACCACACCCATGCATCATGCCTAGGGCCGAATTGCACATACCTGCCTTGACCCACCACCACCACACCACAATCACCACCAGCACCACACCACACCCATGCATCATCCCCAGGGTCTAAGTGCACAGACCTGCTTGGCTCCACCCCTCCCACACCACTACCACATCACCACCACACCACTACCACATCCCCACCACATCACTACCACATCACCACCACCATGCCTCATCCCTAGGGCCGAAGTGCACAGACCTGCCTTGACCCACCACCACCACACCACTCACCACCAGCACCACACCACACCCATGCATCATCCCCAGGGTCTAAGTGCACAGACCTGCTTGGCTCCACCCCTCCCACACCACTACCACATCACCACCACACCACTACCACATCACCACCACATCACTACCACATCACCACCACCATGCCTCATCCCTAGGGCCGAAGTGCACAGACCTGCTTTGCCACACCACCACCACTACACCGCACCACCACCATGCATCATCCTAAGGCCGAAGTGCACATACCTGATTAGACCCACGAGCACCACACCACCAACACCAAAACACTACACCACACCACACCACCCATGCATCATCCCTAGGGCCGAAGTGCACAGACCTGCTTTGCATGCGCTCCTTGAAGACCTCCAAGACGCTGCGTGTGAGGTGTTTGCCAATATCATCATGCTGCTTTGACTCAAATCCGCTCTCTACGCTCTTTCGCTTCGCTGCCGGTGCGAAATATATTCGCTGTAAGGCTGGGCGTGGAAAATATCGAGCCGCGGTCACTCTTTTCCGGGGTCCCTAGCCACAAGAAAGTGTGAGAGTCCTGAGGGGGCCGGAATAATTGAATTCGGTTGACGCAGGGGTGACGAAAAATTTCGGGCGGTTGACACAGGTCGGATTACCGTCGGGGATTACGGGGCCTTTAGAAGCTAGCATGCAGCTTCAAGCGGTTGAAACGTTGCACGCAAGATAGACGAGGCCTGTTGCGACGAGCGCAGGCAGAGAGTAGTAGCAAGCTAGCTGTAATCAAATCACATCACATTACATTGTGTCGTAGATGCTGGGTCCATCAGGAGGCCACAGTTGGCATAACCGCGATCGTCTGCCCCGCACGAGGGGAAGTAGTCTGCACATTGGCCAAGTCTTCCCTAGGCGCTTCATTTCAGCGGCCATGGCGGGAACACTAGGCTCAGGGTTGTCTGCCATGGCACGGCTCGGGTCCGCGACGTTGCTGCTGGGCGGTGGGGGGGCCGTCCTAGCCGTCCGCTCACAGAAAGTCGAACCCGGTACCCAGGAGGATCGTGAACATCTCATGAGCATACCCTGGGTGGCGAAGCTGGCAGCGGAAGTGGGGAAGGATCAGGTGCTGAGCCCAGGTCAAATGCTTCGCGACAACCCGTTGGGGAAGTTGTTGGTGGAGCAGGACCATTTGGTGAGCATGCGTGTGTGGGGTGGGATCTGTTGAGCATGACTGTGCGGGGTGGGATTTGGTGAGCATGCGTGTGTGAGGTGGGATCTGTTGAGCATGAGTGTGCGGGGTGGGATTTGGTGAGCATGCGTGTGTGGGGTGGGATCTGTTGAGCATGAGTGTGCGGGGTGGGGAAGTTGTTGGTGGAGCAGGACCATTTGGTGAGCATGCGTGTGTGGGGTGGGATCTGTTGAGCATGAGTGTGCGGGGTGGGATTTGGTGAGCATGCGTGTGTGAGGTGGGATCTGTTGAGCATGAGTGTGCGGGGTGGGATTTGGTGAGCATGCGTGTGTGAGATGGGATCTGTTGAGCATGAGTGTGCGGGGTGGGATTTGGTGAGCATGCGTGTGGGGGGTGGGATCTGTTGAGCATGAGTGTGCGGGGTGGGATTTGGTGAGCATGCGTGTGGGGGGTGGGATCTGTTGAGCATGAGTGTGTGGAGCAGGACCATGTGGTTAGCATCATGCAACCTGCTTGAGTGTGTGGTGTGGGTGGGTGGGTGTGGGACAAGTCTGACAGTACTACACAAGTTGGGGAAGTTGTTGGTGGAGAAGGACCATTTGCTTGAGCATCATGCTGCCTGCATGAGTGTGTGGGGTGGGTGGGGTGGGGTGGTGGAGCAGCGGTGTGGATGGGGTGGGGTGGTGGGGAAATACCATTTGGTGAGCATCATGTTGCCTGCATGAGTGTGTGGGGCGGGAGGGAGGGTGTGGGACAAGTCTGACAGTACTACACAAGATGGGGAAGTTGTTGGTGGAAAAGGACCATTTGGTGAACATCAGGTTGCCTGCATGTGTGGGGTGGGTGGATGGGTGGGGGTGGAACAATGGTGACCATCATGCTGCATGTATGAGTGTGTGTGGTGGATCGGTGGGTGAGTTCGGGACAAGTCGGACCGTACTGCACGAGTTGGGGAAGTTGTTGGTGGAGCAGGACCATTTAAACCATATTCCTAACCAGTTTTCCAACCCCTCACAGTTTGAAGCAATGATGTAAATAGGACAAATAAACAACCTATCATTGTCGATTTCCCAACCAATTTCGCAACCCCTCACCGTTCGAAGCAATGATGGATACAGGAAACATGAACCCAAACCTAACTTTTTCAATTTCCCCCCCCTCTCACAGCTTGAAGCAGTGATGTAAAGAGGACAAACATACAACTTAACATTGTCAATATCCCACCCCCTCACAGTTAGAAGCGATGATGGAGACTGGACAAACATACAACTTAACATTGTCCATGTCCCACCCCCTCACAGTTTGAAGCGATGGTTGAGACAGGGCAAATATATAGGGAATGGCAACTAATATTAGTGTCTGAAAAACTTATATTATTATAGTGTCACAATAATATTAGTTTTTCAAATACATTTGAAATTCTGGTGAGATGGCTCGTCCGACTAATATTATATAATATTATTTATTCACTAATATTATATAACATAGCCGACCCTTACAAATATATAGGGAACGGCAACTAATATTAGTGTTTGAAAACTAATATTAACTCATATTATTATAGTGTCACAATAATATTAGTTTTTCAAATAAATTCAAAATTCTGGTGAGACGGCTCGTCCGACTAATATTATATAATATTATGTAGTATTATGTATTCATTAATATTATATAACACAGCCGACCCCAACAAATATACAACCTAACATTGTCAATTTCCCACCCCTCACAGTTTGAAGCGATGATTGAGACAGGACAAATAAAGGAACTGAGGTGTTACTACGACGGCGACAAACAGCAATTCATTTCAGTAGTTAGCCTTGGCAAGTAAGTTGGGTTCTGATATTATATCCATTGGGAGCAACAATCGCAATACCTGCATGTAACCCTGAGCAGACCAAAGGACCTGGGTGGTGTGTGTGTGGTGTGTGTGTGTGTGTGTGTGTGGGGGGGGGGGGGGGGGGGGGGCAATGGCCACACGGGCAATGTGCTAGGGCATACATACATACATACACACATACATGCATGCATACACACATACATGCATTTAGATGAACAAACAACAGGAAGACAGGAAACGGGAACAAAAACAGACAGAATACATACATACATTCATACTACAAACAAACCAGCGCCACCGGGGGTTCAGAAAGAAAGGCGAAGAAGTCCCAACATAAGTAGTGACCCATTGGGATGGCGGGACAGTAGTCAGTCTAGGCAAGTTAGCTGGCTCCTGGTATTGCATTTATTAGGAGCAATAATCGCAATACATACGTACATACATACGTACATACATATGTACATACATATGTACATACATACATACAAATGGACAGTAGTTAGGCTTGGTAAGTAACAGGGATTTTAATTTCCGCTATACATAGCGATCGCTAGTTTTGACCCCATTTTAGTGAAATTGTCTCTATAAAAATGTTCGAAAAATAGTAGTGTTTTGCTCTATAAGGCCCTGAAAAGCTATAAAAGCTGTAAAAAGCTGTAAAACGCCGTCCCTGGAGTAGGCCTGGAACCACGAAGCTAGAATAGAACCACTTTCAGATTTGTAAACAAAATCCCTGGTAAGTAAGTTGGCTCCTGGCATTGCATTATTAGGAGTAGGGAACGGCAATAATACGATATTGAAATTGAAATTGTTACATCCGTGTAATGCAGTCACTCACAGGACATAAAATTAAGGACATCACTGCGTAAGCCGGAGCTAGCAGTAGTCACCGTGTAATATGATATTATATGATGCCGGCAGTCTGACTCGTCTAAAGTGACCATTTATGTGCAATATCATATGATGCATTTTGTATGATATCATATGATATCATACTTGCCTTTGGTCAACATCATATGATATGCTGGTCCCTAGTTACATGCTAGAAACCTAATCTATGCAAACTAGTGAAGTACATGCCAGTATAGAACATGCTAGTAACGCACATGCCAGAAACATATGCTGTACAAACAAGTAAAGTACTTGCCAGTAATGTACATGCCAGAAACATATGCTGTACAAACAATTAAAGTACATGCCAGTAATGTACATGACAGAAACATATGCAGTTCAGACAAGTTAAGTACATGCCAGAATCCTAAGCTGTATAAACAAGTAAAGTACACGCCAGAAACATATGCTGTACAAACAAGTGAAGTACAAGCAAGTGAAGGACATGCCAGTAAAGTCCATGCCAGAAAACTGTGCTGTGCAAACCAGTAAAGTGCATGCCAGTAAAGTCCATGCCAGAAACATATGCAGTACAAATAAGTGAAGTACATGCCAGGAACTACGCTCAAACAACCGTTAGAGTCATTTTTCTCCCTTTTCACTTCCTTGTCAACCTTTACATGCCAGGAAAACCTTACGTAAAAACAAAAAAAAAACCAAAGTAAGTTGCATTGCAGTTAGTTTAAAATTCCATGCCAGGGGAAAAACTATGGCGTTGCAAAACAAAGTGGGAAGAACATTTGCCCGTAAAAGTTAACATTGGCCTGGAAAAAAAACTATGCTGTACAAAACAAGTAAAAAAACTAGGTTAGGCAGGGGGGGTATAGGGGGCTCGCCACTTATTATCGCTAGTAGGGGCCTTTTACTTTAAGCGCTATATAAAAAATCCCGGAAGGAAAAAATTAGCGCTAGGTTGGACGGTGAAGAGAAGAAGAAAATAGGGGGGGAAACGTCAGTCGTCGGTCGTGGGTTTGGAAAAACCGCAAAACGCGAACGGGTAAATTACAGAATTTGACGGGTACGAGCAACCACAGGGGACCCCAGGGGGGCCCAAAGCCCCCAGGGGGCTGGGGCAGGGGAAAGGGAAAAAAAAAAAAAAAAAAACAGTTTTGCGCGGGGGAAACAATATAAAGTACGAAGGATAAGCCCCTCAATAAAAAAATCGTTCATTAATTTCGCAATGCGTCGCTCTTAAATTTTATTTATTTTGCGGAAATGGCAAAAAACCGCAAAAACCTTTAAAGGGTTCCGGCCCCCGGTCTTGGTTTGTGAAAAAACGGGGCAAAACAGGTGGTTCATGAGTGCGCAGATTGGGGACGGCCTTAGCCAAATTGTTTTCACGGTGGAATTTAAGCGTTGCCGAAGGGGAAACGTGGAAAGTGGAAGAAGTCCTATGCCGACTGAGGATGCCCAGGTTTTCTGGAGAGGGGCTGGGGGACGCGGATTGGGGGACACGGAGGGCAGGGGTTAGTTCGCTTGCTCGAAAATGCAATCGGCGTATTCAGCCTGGCCAAAAAACCCCATTTTTTGCGCCCTTACCCAAATTAACGCATTCCGTAAGAATCGTCTGGCGAGGGCTTTTAGGGGGCTGAGGGGACAAGGAAGGGCAGTAGGTTGAAAGCACTGGAATTTGAGCCTGCCTCCACGTTTAAAAAGTGGTGATTTGGGGATTTGGGTGGGGGTGGAAAAAAAAAGGGTGGCATGAGGGTTTAGCCCACTTCCATTTGGACAAAGCAGAAGCAGGGCAGGATTTCTGGGTCTCAAGGGGGGCAAGCATGGGTTTCTGTTGCCCCAAGGAGGGGGCAGGGGGCATGGTGGGCCAAAAAACCCAAGCCCAAAAAAAACAGTAGGAGGAAAGTTCATTCGGTTATTTTGCCATTGTTTTTTCTTTACCGAGCCAGGGGGGGGGACTCCCTTTAAAAAACAAAGCAAAAAACCAACAGGGTCTTAGAGTTTGGGGACAAAGAGCCATCCGATTTTGGCCAATTATTCTTGTTATGTTATATGTACCTTGATAATTATTTTTCCTTCCAACGTAAAAAAAGAGTCGAATTATTTGCTGTTTTACAGCTGTCTCTGTGTTTGCTTTCCGCAGTTAATGAGGGGTTCATTCAGGAAAACTATTTATGGGGCAGATCATACCAAACAATTTGCCAAAAAAAACGTTAGCATGATGCATGGCAAAAAAACAATCTTCCTTGGGGGGCACGTGGCCACTTTCTGGGTTTCTTTGGCTAGGGTTTGGCTAAAAAATTAGTGTTGGGCCCACTAATTTAGGGGGGTTAACAAAAAAACTTAGCGTAATAGCCCTACCAGGGGCTTAAAGTTTGTCCCACGGTTTTAAGCCCTTAGGGCCGGAAAACATACAAAAGTAAAACAAAAAAACACTCAGTTTTTTTTTTTTACTGATCTTTTTCCCCAACCAGGCCACCCCATCTCTCTGTGGAAACTGGGCCAAGGAAAACTTGAAACTTGAAAAACTTTGGTTTAAAAACATTAGCTCGGGAGCCAGCAATTTGGCTTGGCTCGCCGGGCTTCGGGGCAGTAAAAAAATACCAGGACAAAATTTGGAGGACTTTACCAAGGAAAGCTTGAAGCCACCTGGAAAGTGCTGCAATTCCTATGTAATTATAAAACCTGTTTTCAAATTCGCCAGAAAAAAAAAAAAAAACTATGTTGTCGATCAAAGCAAACCCCCCCAAAGGAAAAAAAAAACATATTGCTGTAACTTTTGGAACTTCAAAAACTTTGGTACATTTATAGCCAACAGCCGCCCCATTTTTTTGGGGCGCTGTGGCTTCGCCGTCCTTTCGGCAGTTAAAACAAAAATAACCAGGAAAAAAAAATTTGGACTTTACCAAAAGAAAGTTAGACACTGAATGAAGCCCATGGTTTAAATATTATGTGATATTCAAAACCTGTTTTTTTCCATTTGTCCAAGCAAAAAAAAAACTAATAATGGGCAAAAAAAACAAGCAAACCCCCAAGGCAAAAACAATGGCTTGTTACTTGAAACTTTCAAACATGGTTTACAATTTTTATTACAACAAAACACAAAGGGGGGGGGCCCGCCATTTGGTGCCTAGCCAGTTCTTGGGGCAGGACTAGGGGAAGAGCCAGTAAGAGTAAAAAAAAAAAAAAAAACAGGGAAAAAACAATTATTTGGAACTACCAATAAGGTTTAAAACCCACCTGGCCAGCGCGGGGGTAATCCTATTTGATATCTACCCTGTTTCAATTGCCCAGACAACAAATGCTGTTTACGAGGAATTTTCAAAGGCACCCCCCCAGGTAAACCTTGGCTTGTACATGAAACTTCAAAAACTTGATTACATATAGGGCACACAGCCATTTGGTGGCTCAACTGTCTTTTGCATAAAAAAAAAACAAACAAAAAAAAAAAAACCAACAGGGGGACCAAACTTTGACTTTTAACCAAAGAAGTTCAGCATTTTGGGAAGCGCTGCATCCTAGGGTAATAATCTTACCCGTTTTGATTTTTGCCAGAAAAAAAACTAATGTTGGTATGAAAACAAAGGGCACCCCCAGAAAACATTTTATTTGCTGGTACTTTGACTTTCAACCTTGATTTACCAGCAAACAAAGGCCATTTGGCTTGCCGCCGTTTTCGGGAGCAGAAGATAGTAAAACAAAAAACAGGAAAAACCCAAAAAAATGTGACTACAAAGGGGAAGGGTTTAAGCATGTTGAAGTGGCCCTTCATTTTTCCTAGTAATATATTTCAACCCTGTCGATTGCCAGGGAAAAAAATTAAAATTGAATGTACGAAAAAACAAAAAAGGCACCCCCAGCCAAAAAACATTATTTTTTTGGCTGTTACTTGGAAACACACTTTCAAACTTGATTACAAAAGCACAGAAAAAAAACAGGGCCCATTTTTGGATGTTCGCCGTTTTCGAAGGGCAGTAACACCAAAAAAAAAACAGGAAAAACAAAATTTGACCACCAAGGAAGTTTCAGGCCCACTTTGGGGAAAGCGCTGTTCTACTATTTGTTAATATCAAAACCCTTTATCGATTGCCCAGAAAAAAAAACTAAATGATGTAAGAAACAAAGCGCCCAAGCACAAAAAAAATTATGGTGTACATGAACTCAAACTTGATTACAATAGCAAACAAGCCAATCTTGGGGATTTGCTCGCCGTCTTCGGGGGCCAAGTAAACAAAAAAAAAAAAACCGGAAAAATTTGGGACTACAAAAAGAAGTTCAGGGCACTTGAAGCCGGCTGGTCATCATATGTAATATCAAAACCCCTGTTTCGATTGACAGAAACTAAGATGTTACGGAACACCCAAAGCCCCCACCCCCAGGCAAACATTATGTTTTGCTGTACATTTTGAACTTTTCAAACTTGATTAAAAACATAGCCAAAACCAGGCAATTGTGGCTTTTGCTCGCCGTTTAGGCAGAGTAGTAGACGTCAGTAAAAAAACAAAAAAAAAAAAAGGAAAACCCACCCAAAAAATTTGGGACTTACCAAGAAGTTCAGAAAACTTGAAGGCGCTTGTTCCCATTCCGATGTAATATTCAAAACCCTTGTTTCGATTGGCCGGGAAGACAGAGGAAAACTAATGATTTTACGAAAAAAACAGCAAAAAAAAAAACCCCCCGTAAAAAAACCCACCATGGCTTGCTGTAAAAACTTAAAAACTTGAATTTAAGCTTGAAAAAAACTTGGTTTACCATTAGCAAGCAGCTTTTAATTTGGCTGCTCGCCGTCTGTGGCAGTACAAATACATTTACCAGGAAATTTAAACGCAACCAAAGTTGTGTTTCTCTCTTTTTCTCTAGTTACTGTACTTTAATCCCCCCTCTTAGGGGGAAAAACCCGAAAAAAAACTAAAACGATGTAATGGTAAAAAAACTCCGTGTTGTAGGCAGAAAAAGTGTTGTGGGGTACATGGGAAAAACAACCCCCACGGAGGATGACATACAAAGATTGCTGGATGAAAACAAAACCATTTTTGGATGCCTGGGCAATACCGCTCTGGAAAAAAACCGGGGGGGGGGGGGCCTTTGGGGGGCATGTAAACACCTCCACTTCACCCTCACAAGGGGGCGGTTTTAAGGCCCCTTATTTTTCTTGCTTGTTTGCTGTCCATTTGTCCCTCTCTGAAAAAACCCAAAAAAAATTAAACGATGGTAAACAAACCGTTGTGTCTGGCCAGAAAAAATGTGTGTTGGGATTACCCGGAAAACAAAAACCACGGGGATTGGACAGGGCACGGTTGCTGGATGGAAAAAAAAAAAAAAAAACATTGAAAACAATTTTGGAGGACTGGGGCCCCAATTACGCTCTGGGAAATCCGGGGCCATGGCATGGCAAAAAAAACCCACCTGCGTATTACAGGAACGCATTGGAGGGTCGACTAAAAAAAAAAAGGTTTGTGCTGTCCCCTTGTTGGTTGGTTGGTTGGGATTGGGTTTGGTTGGGGGGGGGGAGGGGGGGGGGGGGGGGGGGGGGCGGGTGGGGGGGGTGGGGGGGGGGGGGGAATCACATAAGAAAGGGAAGGGTTGAATTGACAAAAAAAAATATAATTCTGGGAAAATCAGGGGGGGGCCTTTGGGCCATGCAACCCCAAACCTGGCTTTATGCGGCCCACGTTTTTGGAGGTTGGGACTACCAAAAAAAAAAAGGTTTTGTTTGTTTTGTTCCCTTGTTGCGGGTGGGTGGTTTTTGGTTGGGCGGTGTTTAGGGTGGGGCTCACATTAAAGGGGGAAGAATGGACTACCAACCCAAAATTTCTGTGGCTGTTCTACTTTTTTTTTGTGGGTTGGGTGGTGGGGTTGGGCACATAAAGGAGTTTTTGGGACTACAACCAAAAATGTTTGTGCTGTCCCCATTTGTTGGGTGGGGTGGGGGGGTTTTGGGCTTTCCAAAAACATAAGGGGGAGGTTTGACTTTACCCCCCACAACAAGCTGTGGTTTACGGGTCGTTGTTGTCCATAGGCTTTCCTTCAGCTTACTGCTTCATTTTCCATTGCATGTAAACTTTTTGGCTTCCGTTGTTGGCTTTGAACGGGCTTGAATATTTGCAAGTACTTTGGGTAGTATTGCATATTTTTATGCTTTAAATCCATTGCATTGTACTGGATGGGGTCATTGCATTGTACAAAAAACTGTGGGCAATGGATCTAAGCTTTCTTGTTGTACCTTTTGCCTTGCAGGAAAAGAGTACCGGCCCCAACTTTTGACGTTTTGTGTGCTCAGGCACACTAGTTTTCTCGTTGTACATTTTGCCTTGCAGAAAGTTCCCCGCACGGACTCTGTGTATTGTCCAAAAGCCCCATACCCTAGAGGGGCGACCAATTTTGACAAAGGCGGGGGCAGGGTGAGGCTTAAGGGGGGCTGGGCCCTTTCTTACCCACCAGTGTCTGATTAATTAATTACAAAATCTTTAATATGAAAAATTTAGGGGACAATCTTGATTTCACCCTTGGGTCTGACTGTGTCCTGTCTATTTCAACACGAAAAATGCACAACTCAGTCGTTCTTGTCAGCACCACCCTAGACACCATTGACAACTGCAAGGTGAGGCGGGAGAGAGAGGGAAGAAGAAGAGAGAGAGAGAGAGAGAGAGAGAGGAGAGAAAGGAGAGAGAGAGAGGAGAGAGAGAGAGAGAGAGAGAGAGAGCGAGGATTAGAGCTCTCTCCTCTCTCTCTCTGGTTCACGGTTGTTTGTGTTACACAATTTAGTTCGTACAAGCACGCAGTAGAGAGTATTAATCAAAAAACACCAAAAATACATGAGATAAGTCATCTAGTCAACCTACTACCGTATGAGAATTGAGAGAAAGTACAGTAAGCAATTAACTAAGATCTAGGAAAGGAAAGGGGGGGGGGGGTGGGGGGGGCGGCGGGGGGGGGGGGGGGGGGGGGGGGGGCATCTTTATCTCTGTCCTAATTTCTGTGGTGCATCTTTGTTAATGTCCTAATTTTCTAAACCTGTCTGCTCTGGCTAATGTTCAACGACATGACGTAGACACTCATGGAGTGCCACGTTGAGTGGTTGAATCAGGGTTAGGAGAGGAGCCCCATGTCTCGCTCCCATACAGGAGGGTGGATGGTATGATGACTTTGAACACCAGACTATCGATTTTAATGGTTAGGCTGTGGGTTTCCAAGCAAAGAAATCTTAGAGTTAGTAGATAGAGAAGAAGATTGTAACCGTGTACACAGTTTCGAGGGGAAGAGCACTGAGTACGCGACGTGTGTATTCTTCTCCACCTTTCGCCCTCCTCATTGTCTCCTTTGGTGTGTGGGGACAAGAAGCTTTTCTCTCCCGGCTTATATTCTATTTTATGCTTACGTCCCGTTGTGCTGTCTGTATTCTTATGCTTTTGCGTTCTCGTTGCTTCCGTTGCCTTTTGGTTTTTAGCACGCTCCATTCTTTTTCTTTAGTTCTTTTCCACACGTTCTTCTTTTTATATCCTGGTTTCTTGTCCCCGTTGTGTCGTTAATTGCCATCCTTTCTTGCTTGTACTTTGTTTCCTTGTTTCCTCTTTTTTTTTTTTCCTTTTTCCCACTCACGATTATTTGCCCCCCTCTCTTAACCTCCCGTTTTCTTTCGCCCTTGTAGGTCCCCATGGTGTGAACAGATTACCAAGTACATGAAGAGGCAACAAAATTAATGCTGCCCCCATTTAGTGCTATGGGAGTGGGAGTGGGGTGAGAGGGGGTGCTAGACAGAGGGTGGAAGTGAATAGCCTTTGTCTTCTTGTAGTTGATGGACATACCCCAAGTTCCTGAGGTGGTCTCAAGACTCTTTAAGAGGGAGGGGAGGCCACCTTTGGAGTAGGACAAGAGGACTAGGTCATCAGCATACAGGAGGAAGGTGATGCAATGGGTCGTAGCTTGGGGGTGGGATCTAGGGTTGGCTAGAGTGTTGAGCAGTCCATTCATGTCTGAGGCTATTAGGAATCCAAGCTGGACATCCTCTAGTGAGAAACTACTTCTAACCAGGTGGTCCATGAACAGGTTGAAGAGGAGGGGGGAGAGGGCGCATCCTTGCCTCACCCCTGTTTTCATCTCAAACTTTCTGGATCTGTAACCCTGGACAAGGACCTCTCCTGAGCATCCATTGTACATCTCTTTAGCTAAGCTAACTAGGTGGGGATCTACCCCTCTGGCAGCCATCAGCGTCCACATTGCCTCCCTGTTGACGCTGTCGAAAGTCTTGCGGTAGTCCACAAAAGCTGCAAAGAGCGGGGCCCGCCCTGCCTTGGATAGTTTACAGATGAGCCTCATGGTGAAGAGCTGGTCAGCGCAGCCCCTACTTGCTCGAAACCCACATTGCGCCTGCAAAGTTTGCTCGATGGTGGGCTTGAGTCTGTCGATTAGCACATTCGTGTAGACCTTGTTACATACCGATAGCAAGCTGATACCTCTGTAGTTGGCTGGCAGTAGCTTGTCTTCTTTCCCCTTGTAGATATACGTCAGAGTGGCTTCCTTCCATGACTGGGGGCAGCGGCCTGATGCCCATGTCACTGATATGACCCTGTGTAGCCGTGAGGCGCCTGGTGGCCCCCAGCTCGCATTGCGCAGTGACTGCGCCAGTTTCCTGGTGCTGGTTTTCAGGCTTTTGACTAGCTTTCATCTATTGTCGGGGAGCTGGCGCCGGAGGCGGGGGGATAGCTCTGGTGCAGAGGTGGGGCGCATGGGCTGCTTCTCTTCCTCTTTCCGTGAGCGGGCCTCTAGAATGCGGGTCCTCTGTTGGTCTGGGGGGTAAGGCTTGACTCAGTGGGATGTCTGGTTGAGGTGGGTGGCTGGGACGGGGGGGGGGGGGGGGGGGGGGCGATGTAGACTCACATTTCAGCGTTGCGTTTGCTGTGGGGTTTCTCGTCTCTCTCTCTCTCTTTTCTCCCTCTCTCCTCTCTATCCCCCTCCCTCCCTCTCTCTTCTCCTCTCTGTCTTCTCTTACCTCTCCCCCCTCCTCCTCCCTCCCTCCAAGCATTGCAACCTTGTCTCAGTCTAGGTGGGCGATTCCAAACTAGATCCACCCAGCCCCCACCCTTCCATTCCCTTGTCTCAGTCTAGGTGGGCGATTCCAACTAGATCCACACCCAGCCCACACCCAATAATTTGTATCAACTATACACACTGAAGAGTTACGATAACCCGGGGTATATATGTATGTATGTATGTTACATTCCAGGGGTAGGCCAAATAGGGATGACCCGGGGCAACACCATTGACAAGCGCAAGGTGAGGCTTAGAGCTGGCCCCTTTTCTCACATGGTGTCTGATAGCTGGGATCTCTAATTGGGTCTCGTAACACGATAATGTTTTGCCAAAACAGGGTCTCGTACTACTATCGTAATACATTGCAGAAAAAACAAATCTCTGCTTCTACCCTGTTCCACCCCAGGATGTTTACCCTTAAAACAGCTTAAACTCTTTAAAAACTTGTACAATTGGACAGTGTAGACAATTCCAACTAGGTCCACACCCAATAATTTGTATCAACTACACACTGTCGAGATATGATAACCCGAGGTATGTATGTATGTATGTATGTTACATTCCAGAGGTAGGCCAAATAGGAATAACCCGGGGCAACACCATGGACAAGCGCAAGGTGAGGCTTAGAGCTGGCCCCTTTTCTTCCTTGGTGTCTCGGAGCTGGGGTCTTAAATAGGGTCTCGTGTTATATTATTTTTTTATTTTATTATTAATTTTTTTATTTTATTATTATTATTATTTTTTCCCAAACGGGGTCTCATATTACGATCGTTATATTATGGGGGGGGAATCTCTGCTTCCACCTATTCCCCCATTGGACTCAAAATGCGTCCTCAGCTTGACTTAGTCAAGGAGTACTTCTGAACATCACAAGGACAAACAGTCAACAACAACAAAAACACAAAAAGCAACAATCAACAATGACAAACAATATAAGGGGGCTTCTGTGCATCGCAAACACAAACAGTCAACAACAACAAAAATATAAATAAGAACAATCAAGAACAACAAACACAAACAATATAAGGGGGCTTCTGTCCATCACAAACAATCTACACTGCTTCCATTTGTCTGTTGCAGATTTGGATGGTCAGTGAAGTCTCTGATGGGAAGGGCAATGTGTATGCAAAGTCTAAGGAGAATTCTTTGCATCGCAAACACAAACAGTCAACAGCAATAAAAACACAAATAAGAACGATCAGTGAATACAAACAAAAACAATACATGGGGACTTCTGCACAACACAAACACAAACAATCAACAAACATTCAACAAACATTCAACAAACATTCAACAAACATTCAACAAACATTCAACAAACATTCAACAAACATTCAACAAACATTCAACAAACATTCAACAAGGAGAAGAACATAAAACACAACCATCAACAAACACAAACAATACAAGGGGACTTCTGTACATTGCAAACACAAACAGGCAAGAAAAACACAAACATAAAAAACAACAATCAACAAGAACAAACACAAACAATCTTGACATTCGCCGCTTCCTTCTGTCTGGTGCAGATTTGGATGCTTGGTGAAGTCTCGGATGGAAATGGCAATGTGTATGCAAAGTTTAAGAGGAATTCTGTACATTGCAAACACAAACAGTCAACAACAACAAAAACACAAATAACAACAATCAAGAACAACAAACACAAGCAATATAAGGGGACTTCTGTACATCACAAACACAAACAATCTTGACATTCGCCGACTCCTTTTGTCTGGTGCAGATTTGGATGCTTGGTGAAGTCTCTGATGGATATGGCAATGTGTATGCGAAGTCAAAGGCTTTGTTCGTTGCCCCTCAAATACAAAACATCGTTAAACGCTGGTTTGGGTTGCCGTGGTGGGGTGGTGGGAAGAAGCAGTGAGACGGACAACAGGAGCCAGGAGCTGCACAATAATATCTGGCTGTGAATGGAATGGATGTGGTATGCGTGTACTACAGGTGGCTTGAGAGGGTTAGCAGTTAGCACTCTGTCTGCTTTGTTTTGTTAGAAGCTAGTCGAGGACTGTGATTCCATTTATTGACAGTTGTAAAGAGGAGGAAGTGTTTTTGATGGGGGGGGGGGGGGGGGGGGGATTGTTTCTTGGGACCCATGGCCTAGCCAGTGTATCTGAAACTGCACCGGTATCCTAATACTATCGCCTGGTGGGGCGTGGTATTCGGGGCATTCGCCTTACGGCGGTAGGGGACAGGCTGCTACTAAAGCTGTACAAAGCTACCATGGCGGTTGACAGCGACCGCGAACACTTAAGTGCACCTGTGGGGATTCGAACCCGGCACCTGCGCCGTTCAAGGAGCTCTGCCATTGAGCTATTTGTTGAACGGGGAGTATAATAACCGTAATTATATAGGATTTTGCGGTGTATGCATTGTTTTGTTAGAAGCTTTGCCTGGCAAGAGAGGAGAAGACGACTGTGATTCCATTAATTCGTAATTGAGGAATTCCTACGAGGTTCTAAACGCCAGGTTTGGCGTCTAGCCGTCTGCACAATGCAGCGGACAATTACCCCCCGTGCGAGGGGAAACCAGGGATTTCTAGTGCACATGTAGAGCCAGTGTGTGATTCCATTACTTAACAATTGCAGAGATGAGTTTTAGATAGGGGATTTATTTATTTTAATCGTGAAAGGATTTTCAGCACAGATTTGATTGTTTCCTGGGACCCATGGCCTAGCCCGTGTATATGAAACTACACGGCCCCTTCGGCCTTCCTACTACGGTTGGGAAAGTCCCTTCAGCCTATTTGGCCTACCCCTGGACTGTAACATAGACACATTTATCCTATTTAGGCGAGGTTTAGGCTGATCGAGTGACAGGCTGGTAACCCAACTAGCTAGTAGCTAAACAATATTCCCTGTGTATTGTGATAAAGGTACTGGTATGTATGTTACAGTCCAGGGATAGGCCAGATAGGCTAAATGGACTTGCCCAACCGTATAGGGAGGTCTTAAAAAGAATAGGCACTGATGAGCTGAACCCCAAACTATCGTTTAACCGACCGGGGGGCCCTGAGTTCGAGCTACTGTGATTTAATTATACAATATAATTAAATCATCATCTCAGCTGGGATGATAATTTAATTGTGCGATTATTATCGCATTTTTCGATAAAATGTAAAAATAACAATATTGTATACATTCATGGATGAACAGAGGAAGCTTCGCCAACTGCTGGATTGCACAGCAGGTATGTAGATGAATTATTTCACTCTCAGATTGGGAAATCAGGTTCTGATACTTTCGTCTCGAATTCCTGAAGGCTTCGTCAGTACATTTAAATACCACCTGGTGTTCATCTTGAACGGTTCTATAATCACTTAGGTGAGTATTGAAATTGAAATTGAAATTGTTACATCCGTGTAATACCGTTACTCACAGGACGTAAAGTTAAGGACACCATAGCGTAAGCCGGAGCTAGCTATAGTCACCGTATTTAGTGGGCGAATGAGTAGCGAGAATGTAACATCGGAAATTCGAATGGTGAAAAACATTGTGCACATTTAAATACCACCTGGTGTTCATCTTGAACGATTCTAGAATCACTTAGGTGAGTAAGTCACATACTCGATCCTTCCAAGGAACAATTGGCGTTTCCATCTATCGGTTTCTATCAATTGGGCGTTTCCATCTATCGGTTTCCAAGTTTAGGTAGTGGGAGGATGTTCTAAATCTATAGACATATTACGCACCACCTTGTGAGGTAGGTCTCGGATGAGATAATTAGGAATCTCAGTTTTTCCGCTCTTATCCAATGAGGAGGACATCCAAGCCTGGTACACAGCATTCTTCCTCCCTTGTGATCCCGAGCTTTCATCTCTAGGGCGCGTATCTGATTACCTGGTGCTATAAAAAGGAAATATGATTGGGGAATAGAACCTTCTACACTTTGTTCCAGTTAACTAGTTTAAGTTTCGAAAGTTCCACACCTCCTGTAAGTTGGTGGCCAGGAATCCATCCTGGGAATCTTCCAAGGAGTACAACGTCGCCAGGGCATCAGACACATCCATGCTCCAACAATCTTTGCGATCTCTGGCCATATTGAAATCGGCAAGTGCAGCATTCCTTATCATACCACAGTTACTTTTACAGTATTTTACATAAGAGTTCCAGAATTTGTACTGGTAAAGTAGCAGCCCGTTCTCTACCGCCATAAGACGGGGCTCACTTAATATCACGCCCCACCAGGCGTTCTCATCAAAAACAGCAGGCGGTGTCGCTTCAACAGGACAGAAGCAGGGGATGTACATGGCAATCAGCAGCTAACACAGTTAGCAGCGGGGCAGAGATCGTTAAACCCAGTGAAAGCAAACCGGCTGCCCCTCTCAACCTCAAGCCTCGTCATAAGGTGTACTGTTTATTTATGTTGTTTCAACAGGACAGCAGCAGGGAATGTATATGGCGGTTTACATTTTTCTGGTAATAATGATTTTAATGCCGAAGACAGCGAGCAGCCAAATTGCTGGCTGAAGCTGTGTAACCAAGTTCAAGTTTATGTACATGGCGGTAATCACATGTGTTGAAGTAACAGCTCGTTCCCTGCCGCCGGAAGACGGGGTTCCCTTAATACTTACTTGTCAGTAATTTTCATAACATGGAGGAAAACGATTGGTTGGGGTTCAGTTCAGGGTACTTCAAACGGACCCCAGGGGTTGCGTCCTGGGACGCAACCTAATTCGGTCTGTTGAGTCCTGGGACGCATCCAATTTGGTAGGTTGCGTCCTGGGACGCATTCAGGCAATCAGGGTGCGTCTCACTATCAAAAGAAGCCTTAGCCCACGGCAATGGAGTGGTGGCGGGCCAATCAAATGATGGGTGAGACGCAACCAACATCTTGAACCTGCGTCTGCGACGCAATCAACATCATGGATCTGCGTCTGGGACGCAAAGGACCCTCCCCATGTTGCGTCCTGGGACGCAAGGACGCGCGTCCTGCACAACCCTGGTTCAGTTCATCAATGCCTTTTCTTGTTAGCCCTTTGTATCACGGTTGGGCAAGTCCCTTACCCTGTTTGGTCTAGCCCTGGACTGTAACATATATACATGGCAATCAGCAGGTAACAAAGTTAGCAGTGCGTCAGAAACCGTTCAATAAGCCAAGGGGTCTAGCGTCCTAAACATATTTATATTTGTATATATCATAGGGGGTCTTGCTTCCTAAACATATTTATTTTCAGTTCAGAAAGTGGGAATCTGGTAGCGTTCTGATTGTAGGCCTCCTCCAGGGACAGCGTCCTGGTAGCGATAATTAGCTGATTGTGTCGATTCGGGTTCTGGGTAGCGATTTGGGTCTTTAAGACTCACTAGCTAGCTTAAGGTTTGGCCCAAGGACGAGGCAAGGGGCAGTTTTGTTTGCATTGTTTTTTTAGCGATGTATCGCTATTAGCGATGAAACCCATCACTTTCGAGATTGGCCTGGCGATGAAAGCAATGAGATTGCCGCAAGGGAACTACCTAAAAGCTGCTGCATGCAGCCCCCAGAATAAACAACGTCGAGTTACCGGCGACAGAAAACACAGCTAGTAGCTAGTAGCTAGTAGGACAGGCTGTGAAAGCGAGGGTGTGTGTGTGTGTGTGTGGCAGAGCCAGAAAACACAGCTAGTAGCTAGTAGCTAGTAGGACAGGCTGTGAAAGCGAGGGTGTGTGTGTGTGTGTGGCAGAGCCAGAAACACACAGCTAGTAGCTAGTAGCTAGTAGTTAGTTGGAGAGGCTGTATAACCCTGTAGGGGAGGGGGGAGGGGGTAGAGGCTGTACAACCCTGTAGGGGGGGGGGGGGGGGGGGGTAGAGGCCCCTCCACAGTTAGGAGTGTGGCAGAGCCTGTGCAACCCACGGGGTTAGAGTACCCCCCAAGGGGGGCTGCCCCATCTTCCTAGGTAGCGCTGTGTCAGAGACCATACAACCCAGGGTGGTAGAGCCCCCCCCAGGGGGGGCTCCATTTGGTAGCACGCACATGCACGAGAGGGTGGCGTGGCTTCCAGGGTGGCAGAGCCCCCCCTCGAACCCCCCTAGGGGGGCCTGCATGTGGCAGCCACACAAGAGGGTGGCGTGGCTTCCAGGGTGGCAGAGCCCCCCCCCCCCCAAGGGGGCCTGCATGTGGCAGCCCCATGCACGAGAGGGTGGCGTGGCTTCCAGGGTAACACAGGCCCCCCCTTGCCCCCCCCCCCCCCCCCCCCCCCCCCCCCCAGGGGGGCCTGCATGTGGCAGCCACACGAGAGGGTGGCGTGGATTCCAGGGTGTTGAGCTATCGCGCAGGGGCTGGGGCGTAGCCATCAGGAGCATGAGCGGGATAACCTGTAGGGAAGGGGAGGAGAGTAAATAAATACATAAATAGTACGAGAGAATAAATAAATAAATAAATAAATACATGAAAACATAAATATATGAATGAATGAATGATTGAATGAATGAATGAAAAATTAAATAGATACATAAATAGATCAATGAATGCGTAGCCATCAGGAGCGTGAGCGGGATAACCTGACAGGAAGGAGAGGACAGTTTTTTTTGAAGTTGTTAAAGGACGTTCACCCCAGGAGGTGGGTCTCCCGACACAAACCAGAAACACCGATATATTAGTTGCTTCGAAAGCAGGAGCAGGATAACCTGCAAGGAAGGGGAGGACAGTACACATACACATATATATATATATTTTTTTTTTTTTTTTTTTTTTTCCCTTCTTTTTTTCTTTTTCTTTTTAAGTTGTGAAAGGACTTTCACCCCAGGAGGTGGGTCTCCGGACACAAACCAGCGACACCGACACATAAGTTGCGTCGGAAATCAGTGTGAATCACGGAGTAGTTAATTTTTGTCCAGGGGACTGCGAGGAAGTTGTTTTAAAACCCTATCATCAGAAGTTTTGCATTCTGATAAATAGATAAATAAATAAATAAATAAATAAATAAATAAATAAATAAACAAATAAATAAAAACATAAATACATAAATAGTATGCCTTATCACAAGGCGAGAGGTTGAGGGGTTCAGCCCATTTGCTTGCACTGAGGCCCACAAGACCAATAGAATTTCAATAAGTGTTCTTGGGAGCATTTATGTGTAGGGACCGACATATCGTATTGCGTTGACCAAAGGCGAGTATGCTATCATACGATATCATAAAAACTGCATCATATGATATCGTATCGTAATATGTATTGTAATATTTGTGTGTGTAGGGACCAGCATATCATATGGCGAGTATGATATCATACAACCGTATGATATTGTATATAAATGGTAACTTTAGCCAAGTCTGACTGCCGGCATCATATGATCTCATATCGCCGCTCCCTATATATATGCCACCACCGTCACAGGACTTTCTTCGCCTTTCGTACAGAACCCTTAGTAAGCTCTGGTTTGTTTAGCTTATCACCGCTTGATGACTGGCGCACTGTGAATGGCCTGTTGGAGTGTGCGGGCGAGTGTCTGGGTGTGGTGGTGGTGGTGGTGGTGGTGGTATATTACAGGACAAGGTGCTTGCGCTATCAACACATGTTGACCGGAGCACTGTGAATAGCCTGGTGGAGTTACAACACCTGACTATTAGCTTGGTACAGGTGGGTGGGGGGCAGATGGGTGAGGGGGTCAAATGGAGATCAAACGCTTGATAGCTGGCTTGGTGTACGTGGTGGGGTACATGTAGTGGGGTACATGTAGTGGGGTATAGGTGTTGGGGTACAGTTGTTGGGGTACAGGTGGGGTACAGGTGTTGGGGTGCAGGTGTTGGGGTGCAGGTGTTGGGGTACATGTGTTGGGGTACATGTGTTGGGGTACAGGTGTTGGGGTGCAGGTGTTGGGGTACAGGTGTTGGGGTGCAGGTGTTGGGGTACAGGTGCTGGAGTACAGGTGTTGGGGTACAGGTGTATGGGTGCAGGTGGTGGGGTGCAGGATTTGGGGTACAGGTGTTGGGGTACATGTTGGGTACAGGTGTTGGGGTACAGGTGTTGGGGTGCAGGTGTTGGGGTACAGGTGTTGGGGTTTTGTACAGAACCCTTTGGAAGCTCTGGAGTGAGTTATTCTTAGGGTGAAAACACTTCACTAAAAAAGAAATAAGTCCTAGGCGGCGTTGCAAGCGACGCAGAAAATTTGTGGTGAAATTTTGCGAGAGTGTTATTGTAGCGACAGGTGGCAACGGAATCGAGCGGACCAAAGCCAGTTAGTTACGAGACAGTTGGCTGACGTATCAGGCCTCGTTGCTCGAACGCGTGCGAGCACGGTCGTCGGTTGCACAAACAAGCAGGGTGAGCCCCCGGGTGACCCTGGGGGCCCAGATGGGGGGTGGGGGGAAGCTAGTACCCTTAAAGCCAGTACCCACAAGCCATATCTCCTTGGGTTTAGGGTTTAGGTTAGAGGGGTTTAGGTTAGAGGGGTTTAGGGTTTAGGTTAGAGGGTTTAGGGTAAAGGAGATCTGGGTTGTGGGTACTGGCTTTGTGGGTACTAGCGTCCCCCCTCCCAGAAGTGGGGGCTCCGCCAATAATCACCAACACTCACCAGTAACAGAATGTCCGGTAGCGGGTGGTGGGTAGCCAGCAGGTGCTGGGTGGTAGCCAGCAGGTGCAGGGAGGTAACCCTGGGGGGGGTAGCCTGCAGGTGCAAAAGGGTAACCTTGTGGGGGGTAACCAGCGGGGGCTGGGGGGTAGCCCTGGGGGGGTGGGGCGGCATACGTGGCCTGCGGTTGATGCATCTCCATGTGACCGGTCACAGTAGCAGACTGCTGGGGGGGGGGTTCCTTTTCTCCTTGATGCTGCAGGGGGGAATGTGGGGTGAGGTGGGGTGAGGGTGAGGTGGTGAGGGGTGAGGTGAGGGGGGTGAGGGGAGGGGTGAGGGGGTGAGGGTGAGGGGGTGAGGGGTGAGGTGAGGGGTGAGGGTGGGGGGGGGGCTACATACGTGGCCTGTGGTGGATGATGTATCTCTGTATGGGCAATCACAGTAGCAGGCTGCTGGAGGGGATTCTTCTCAAACTTGATGCTACATGGTGGGAGGGGTGTGTATGTTTGTGTGTGAGTGTTTGAGTGTGGGTATTTGAGTTTGAGTGTGTGGCTTTGTGGGTTTGTCAGTGTGTTAGTGTGTGAGTGTTTGTGTTTGTGTGTGTGTACGCCGTGCGAGTGCAACATAGTAAAACTGACAGAGTGAACCTGAGGTGTTGGTAACAGTTTATTTTTCAAATCTGACAGTGGTGTTTTTCTAGCTTAATGGTTCTAGGCCTTCTCAAGGGACAGTTTTTTAATGTTTTTATAGCTTTTATAGCTTTTATAGCTTTTAAGGGCCATTTAGGGCAAACAAAAAACCATTTGTTTGTACATTTTTATAGCGACAGTTTCGCCAAACCGGATCAAAACTAGCGATCGCTATATATAATGGAACAAGTTCGATGCAGCCTGGTTGGTTACACCTGCCCTGATTGCATCCTGTGCTGTGCTGTACTCAAAAGACTATGATGGAGAAAATGACAGATAGGGGCATGAGTCACACACAAGCACAAGTCATAATACCAACCAAGCCCTGCCCCCCCCCCCCCCCCCCCCCCCCCCCCCCCCCCCCCCCCCCCCGCCCCCACACACTCCCCCCAGTTACACCTGCCCTGATTGTATCCAGTGTGTGTGTATGTGTGTATGTACGTTTGCGTGTGTGTATGTATGTTTGCGTGTGTATGTGTGTGTGTCTGTGTGTATGTACGATTGCGTGTGCGTATGTGTGTATGTGCGTGTGTGTATGTGTGAATGTGTGTATGTATGTATACATGTGTATATATGTCAAGATAACTCACAAGAATACGATGGAGACAATAACAGAAAGGGCCATGAGACCCACGCATGCCCAAGTGACATAACCAACCAAGCCCTGCCCCCCCTCCCCACCCCCCTCCCCACCCACCACCACACACAGGATCAGTGTCACCTCCTACCACAACTCAAGCAGAGCAGTACTCACAATAACACACACTATATATATGTATACATATACAAGAGAACTCACACAAATATTATATATATACACGTATGTATTTTACAGTCCAGGGGTAGGCCAAATAGGCTCAAGGGACTTGCCCAACCGTAGTAGGAAGGGCTTAAAAAGAATAAGCACTGCATATATACAAGAGAACTCACAAGAATACGACGGAGGAAATAACAGAGAGGCCCATGAGACCCACGCACGCCCAAGTGACACCCCATAGGACATGGCGAGCAGAAGCTTCCGGAATGTTCTCATCATCAGCATCCCTGCCCCAGTCCATCAGCACAATGGCTCCAGTCAAGAACCAGCCGAAGCCAAGGAGGGCGGACAGGCCAAATAGGAACATGACGCTGGAAAGGCAAGTAACCATGAATGCAAAGAATAAGCCGACAACGCCAACGAAGTAGGCATACGTACTGCAGGGGGGAGGAAGGTGAGGGGGGTGAGGGGTACTGCAGGAGGACACATAGAAACATCGTTTTGACGTGGGCAAAGCTCATAACCGTGAACGCGAAGAATATACCGGCACCGCCCACGAAGTAGGCATACTTGCTGCATGGGGTGAGGGTGAGGGGGTAAGGGGGTAAGGGGTAAGGGTAGGGTGAGAGTGAAGGGTGAGGGGGTGAGGGTGAAGGGGTGAGGGTAAGGGGGTGAAGGAGTATGGGTGGGGGTGAAGGGTGAAGGGTGAGGGTTGAGGGTAAGGGTGAGGGGGTGAGGGTGAGGGGTAAGGGGTAAGGGTAAGGGTGCGAGTGAAGGGTGAGGGGGTGAGGGTGAAGGGGTGAGGGTAAGGGGGTGAAGAGTATGGGTGGGGGTGAAGGGTGAAGGGTGAAGGGTGAGGGTTGAGGGTAAGGGTGAGGGGGTGAGGGTGAGGGGGTGAGGGTAAGGGGTGAAGGAGTATGGGTGGGGGTGAAGGGTGAAGGGTGAAGGGTGAAGGGTGAGGGTTGAGGGTAAGGGTGAGGGGGTGAGGGTGAGGGGGTGGGGTGAGGGTAAGGGGGGTGACGGGTATGGGTGAGGGTGAAGGGTAAGGGTGAGGGTGAGGGTGAAGGGTAAGGGTGAGGGGGTGAAGGGGTAAGGGTGTAGGGTGAGGGGGGTGAGGTTGAAAGTGAGGGGGGTGACGGGGTGAGGGGCTGACGGGCTGAAGGGTGGGGGGGTGAGAGGGTGAAGGGACCCTGCGGGGTAAGGGTGGGGGGGTAACATGGGGAAGGGGTCCTGCGGGGTAAGGGTATGGGGTGACGCATTTCTGGCTAGTTAAGCCAGACCCATAAGTCGCCATACATCGACGGATTGGCGAGGCATCGTTGAAAAGAAGGAAAAGTGAACGCCCAGCCTTCAGCCTTCCCATGCGCTGATCCACTCACCATTTGTGGAAGGAGTCAGGGCTATCTTTTTCCTAAGTGCGCCTACTCTTTCGTTGGAGTGGGATTTCTAGCTTTATGGTTTTAGGCCTCCTCCAGGAACAGCGTTGTAGTGTTTTATAGCTTTTTATAGCTTTTGTATTTTTTGGGGGCAAAAACATGTTTTAACAACTTTTGTATACCGATAATTTCGCTTAAACGGGGTCAAAACTAGTGATCGCTGTATATAGCGGAAAAAGAAATCCCCGACCATATCCCTCCATGCAGTTTGTCCTACCCCCCATTCACCAAATCCTCCCATGCAGTTGGTCATACCCCCCACTCACCATTTGTCAAAGGAGTCAGGGTTATCTCCCACCATGCAGTAGGTCACATAGCTGGAGCACCTGCAGAGGCAAGCATCGAGTCTGTGAGTGTGTGTGTTTGTGTGTGTCCGTGTGTGTGTTTGTTAGTGTGTGTCCGTGCATGCGTGTTTGAGTATTTATGTGTGTGTTTGTGAGTGTGTGTATGTGTATGTGTTCTCGTGTGTGTGTGTGTGTATTCTCGTGTGAATGTATGTGTGTGTTCTCGTGTGTGTGTGTGCGCGTTCTCGTATGTTTGTGAGTGTGTTTGTTTCTGTGTGTTTTTGTTCGTGTGTGTGTTTGTGAGTGTGTACTCGTGCGTGCGTGTGTGTTTGTGTATTTGTGTGTGTGTTTGTGAGCGTGTATGCTTGTGTGTGTGTTCTTGTATGAATGTGTGTGTGTGTGGTCTGGTGTGTGTGTGTTCTAGTGTGTATGAGCGTGTGTTCTCGTATGTGTGTGTGTTCTGATGTGTGTGTTCTTCTGTGTGTAGTGCGTGTTCTGGCGTGTGTATGTGTGTATGTGTTCATGTGTGTGTGTGTGCGTTCATTCTCGTATGAGTGTGTGTGTGTTCTCGTGTGTGTGTGTGTGCGTATATATATATGAACATATACATATAAATATAAACGGAGACTGGGAGGATGGCTCCCGAACCAGAATACCTGCAAAGGGCAGCTTCTAAAGAAACTGCTGACACATGGTTTAAGCAAACACGCTGAAACCATATTCACTCGCATACACATGGATGAAGCAATACAGATGGATGAAGCAATACACATGGTTGAAGCAATACACATGGATCAAGCAAACATGCTGAAACCATGTTCACTCGCATACACATGGATGAAGCAATACACATTGATCAAGCAATACACATGGATCAAGCAAACACGCTGAAACCATGTTCACTCGCATACACATGGATGAAGCAATACACATTGATCAAGCAATACACATGGATCAAGCAAACACGCTGAAACCATGTTCACTCGCATACACATGGATGAAGCAATACACATCGATCAAGCAATACACATGGATCAAGCAAACACGCTGAAACCATGTTCACTCGCATACACATGGATGAAGCAATACACATTGATCAAGCAATAAACATGGTTCAAGCAAACACGCTGAAACCATATTCACTCGCATACACATGGACGAAGCAATACACATTGATCAAGCATGCACATGTATTTAGGGCCCGACATATCATATGATGCTGACCAAAGGAGGGTATGATATCATATGATGTCATATGATATGATACAAATTGCATCATATGATATTGTCTATACATAGTAGCTTTAGGATAGCCTAGTCAGACTGACGGCATCATATGATATCAAACCGTATGCAGTTCCCTACATGTATGCAGCACTCGAGTGATTGCATTCATCAGTACCAAAAAACATATTCGCTCGCATACACATGGATGAAGTAATACACATGGATAAAGCATTACACATGGATAAAGCAATACATATGGATCAAGCAATACACATGGATGAAGCAATACACATGGATGAAGCAATACACATGGATCAAGCAATACACATGGATGAAGCAATACACATGGATCAAGCAATACACATGGATGAAGCAATACACATGGATGAAGCAATACACATGGATGAAGCAATACACATGGATCAAGCAAGCACATGTATCACGGTTGGGCAAGTCCCTTTAGCCTATTTGGCCTACCCCTGGACTGTAATGTACATACATGTATGCAGCATGCAATTGATTTCACTCACCAGTTCCAGGAGCCCTGGCAGGAGGTGTAACTGGTCTCAAGGTAAGAGCTGCATGCAGTGAGACGAAGTTGGGTCAAGCAGTGCTTTTGATTTTGGATACAAACTCTCTACCTCAGAGCAGGGGAGAAGCAGGGGGGCAGCAGAAGGGAGCAGCAGCATTGGGGTGTGGTTTGTAGGAGTCCCTGTAGTGCCTCGTAGCAAGCTTTTGATTTTGGGTACAACCTCTGAGCAGAGGGGAGCAGGGGAGCAGCAGCATTGGGGTGTGGTTTGTAGGAGTCCCTGTAGTGCCTTGTAGCAAGCTTTTGATTTGTGCTACAACTTCTGAGCAAAGGGGAGTATGGGAGCAGTAGATGGAAGCAGCAGCATTGGGGTGTGGTTTGTAGGAGTCCCTTAAGTGCCTAGTAGCAAACGATGTTACATGTAAACCTTCTTGGCTTGTGTACCCAACGAACGCTCTACCAGTTATTAGGACTCTCTCTAGATCCTCGTTGGAAACGACGTTATGTGTGTAACACATGTTATGTCCTCTACAGTAAATACAGTAAATGAGGTTGAGGATTCCAGCCGCGAGCGTTTCTTGTCATCGCACTCAGTCAGCCATCACCAAACCCCAAACACTTTCCAGGTCTTGTCTGTTGGTGGGGGTGGGTCTTTAAGGTAGTGCATGTAAACTACAACTTCATCACCCTAACAGGCGAATACTTCAGAGTCTGTGCCGCTTAGGATGAGCTCCACGACACGCTTCCCTCGCTCATCGATGTCCGTGTCTGAGTTCAGTGGGAGACCCTCTCTGAATTCTCCAGGGTTAAAGAGGGTCCATACGATCTTGTGCCATCCCAGCTTGCGCTCCATTTCCTCCAACCTCCACTCCTTGTTCATTTTGGTCATCCTCCATTCATCTCCTTCCACCTTGCCAGAATGAAACCCTTCATTGCACTCCAAGTTCAGGACGACAATTGCCTGGGAGGGATCAAATGACACCTCACTACGCTGGGTCTTACCGCTGGTCTGAGTAACCTCCAGTCAATCTTTCCATAACCACCATGGGTTTCGAGGCTCCAATTCGGCAACTTCTTGAAAAAGACTCGGTGTTGCGGAAAGTACTGAAGGCCGCATTTGGACCACAGTTGCCCCCAAGCAGACTCCAACACTGTGTGGCACCTATCCTTGAAATACTTACTTCTTCCTGGAGGTGGAGGGGCCTGTTTCTTTCGTTGTTTCGGGTTCCTTACTTATGTCCTCTCGGAATACCGGTAATGCCGCCTGCCCATCTTTTCGCTTGTTGACCTTAGCCCTGTCTTCCCTTGCGCTATAGGCTTCCCTACGCCTCCTACTTAACTCAGCCCTGTCTGCATCCGTTTTTAACTTTCGCTTCAATCTCTCGCGCTCATTTTTTTCTTCTCCCCACTAGATTTCATGATCAAGAAAGATAGGAGAAAACGAAATGTGCAAACGAGAAAGATAGGAGAAAACGAAGCAATTCTAGGTCTTGGAAATTCTAGATTTTTTATTTTGTGACGTGCCCTTCAAATTGTATCTGGAATTCGAGAGTCAATAGTGACATATTGTAGGTTGTCGCTACAATATATACGATATCTACGGTCTACGGTACTGAAATGTCATTTTTGATAGGTAGTATCCATTACATGACCGTCTGACCATCATTAATCTACTTTCCTGTTTTCATTAATCACTCACAAGACCGGGCAATATTCCCATGTGCGCGGTGCACATCCGCTGGGATGTACGCATCGATGTCGTGGATGTAGCGCTATACCCTCGCTTGTTGTATCACACACACACACACACACATCGCTGGGCAAATTAGACCACGTAGCGCAGATGCCATGTTACCCCATCCCTGCTTCTGTGCCACCTTCGATTTGAATTGGTAGTCTGCGCGAGCAAGACAAGTTCTAATCGCTTTAGCAGTTACCGGCAGGGAGTTTCGGAAGTAGTGGAGAAAGTAGCTACTCGATCGTAGCCGGATAGAGCTACAAACATTGAACAACTTTTGCGAAGGACCTTGACCGCTGCGATCCTGATAACTCTAGTCATGCGCACTCCCACTACAAGCAAAATTGTGTGTGCGGAGGTAGTCGAAATCGTTCAAACGCCTGGACATCTGTCGGACAGACGGACATCGGACAGCGGAGATCGGACAGACGGCGGAGAGACAGAGACAGACCCGGGCGGACCCGGGCGGACCCGGGCGGACACGGGGGGACCCCCGGGGGAACCCAGGGCTTCAGCCCCGAAAGCGAAAACCAACCAACGTGCAAGTTATAAGCTCAAAGCAGGCCCTGGCTCAAAGCCTGGCAGCGGTAAGCAGGCGTAGAAACTACTGACAAGACCAGTCACGACATCGGACAAACCAACGAGCAGTCCACCAATTATAGTTCATCAGTAAGCCAGATCGATCCAAGATCTGATGCGCAAGGCATGCCAGGCCTGGCATGATGGACACGTTATTGTCCCGGTTCATGCACTCTCTTGCTTAACAAGAAGGAACATCCCAGGCAGTTTTTCGCTAGCGAGCTCAACTGAACACCCAGTAGGATGCAGGCACTCGCCAACGCTTCAACATCCCGCACCTGACGATTAGGATAATCGCAATGCTGAGCCAGACGGTTGGAATACCGAGCCCAACGTATGCGAACAGCCAAACGCGATCATTTATTAAGTCGTCGATTGCATCTGCTTCGTCGGTGGACCTGGCCATCATGGTTGGCTTAATAACTCGGAAGCAGCTGGAAGAATGCAGAGTTGGAGATTCTGTCCCGTTGAATGGTGGTGGGACTTGGTAGTGCGGTTCAGAGACAAGTCGACCTTCACGAAACAAATCGAATTTGATGCAGATGAAAGCGCGTGCGAATGCGGACACATGCAGCTATCTAATTTCTCGAACAGCGCAGTTTTCGAGGAGATGTATTGCTTTCGAGGCTGGTGTCGGTTGGTGTCGGTTGGGTCCTGTCATGCCTCGGAATTGAAGCAACCCTGGCGACAAAATGAGATCGAGGATGTCCCGAGCGCAAAGCTTTTGCCTAATTTTCTTCACCCAAGTATTGTAATAGATGCCATTCAAGCTTGAATCGTCTCAGTTGTTGCCTCGGAGTCCAGCGCTTGCTCAACTACCTGACTCGTCACCCTAACCTTGGACGCGCATGGAAGCACCGGGGAGCTCTTCAGGAGATGATGCGACGCTTTGAAGGTTATACAAAACGGATTTCATGCGGGAAGGATGCTCGTGCGAGCAAATTTTCAGGTTCCACCATAGATTTAGTTTGTATGCCCTGGGGTTTCCGACGATTTTTGGCACGAGTTTTGTAGAGTAGTGCATGGGAACTGTTCCATCGTCTCCCATGCATGTCTAGTATGCACGAATGAATAGTCGGAGGGCGTCAATCTGCGTCGAGCTTCCCCTGGCTCCCACTTTCTGGCACTACTTCACTGAAAGCGGCGGAAGTTAAGCGCCCGGCGCCCGGCTCAGGCGCCCGACGGGCTTGGAGTCTAGTCCGGTCTAGGCTGAGATGGCCCGTAATGTGTGTGTTTGAGCCTATAATTGGAGGTGAATAGCCTTGGGTCCTCCCAAAGTTTCCCGATTGGACGCAGGATTTTTCAAATGGGTCCATGAGGGTCCTGGACCATGTGGCCAATGTGCTGGGTGAAAACATTGGGCGGATCAAATTCTATCGGCCTCCTAAGTGGGTTGTTTTGGTGCAAAAACAGCATGCAACCTATCATGGGCCATATCACACTCCACTTTTTTTTCTTTTTTCCAAACCTTTTTTTATGTTCCCATCTATATTTTCATAATTATGGTCCCTTCAGAGTTTTCTGTGGGCCGGTAGCGGTAGGGACTTGGAAGACGCAGAGGGTTGATTACCCGAGGTTGTTTCTGTAGAAGCGTTGAGTGTTGAAGAGAGTGCCCATTGATTCATGTTTTGGGATTGGCGCAGCAAGGGGTGGTATGCTGAGGGTGCAGCATGGGTGTTGCAGACGTTGCAGCATAGGAGATGCAGACGGTTCAACATAGGTGATGCAGACGTTGCAGCATAGGGGGTGCATAGGTTGCAACATGGGTGATGCAAACGTTGAAGCATAGGTGATGCAGACGGTGCAACATAGGTGATGCAGACGTTGCAGCGTAGGTGATGCGGACGGTGCAACATAAGGAGTGTACACGTAGCAATCAACCTTTTCCGTCCTGGCAGGGTACCAGTACATTGAGAGGTCTCCGGTTCAATTCCCGTCAGGAGAAAAATAACCCCGGGACCACAAACGGCCACCCCGTACCCTATACTAGGGCAGCCTCCCGGCGCAATGCCGGGGATGGGGGGAACTCCTGACCTCGGAAACGGACCGACCTCCTCGATCACGGTTGTCTATCATGTTCCCCTCTCAGGGGGGGGGCTAGGTGGTTCGATTCCACCCGGTATATATATACCGCTGATGAGAGGAGAATATCAACTCAGTACATTTGAGTGTCTTCATGGTAGACAACCTTTTCCGCCCTGGCAGGGGCACCAAAGGTGTGGGGTCTCTGTATTCCTAAGTCGGGATACCGGGGATTGGAGCTTGCAACGGAGTTTTCCGTGGGCCGGTAGCGGTAGGGACTTGGAAGACGCAGAGGGTTGATTACCCGAGGTTGTTTCTGTAGAAGCGTTGAGTGTTGAAGAGAGTTACAAAGGGTTCAAAGAACGGAATAAAGCTATAAATTGCGGTCGCCATGTGAACGGGCAAGTGTCTACAGAACTTGCTGGAAATGGCCAGTGAGATGCGAAGTGCAATGCGCTATAACCGTTGAAGGTTGTCAAGCGCTGCAATAGCTTAAGATAACTAAATATGACGGGTGAGAGCTTTCATATGGTCAACGTGACGGGTTTATGTCAGTCGGGGTAAGCTCGGCAAAGGGGTAACTCCGCAAGCAGGGCTAAGCGATGGCCTACACCAAGTTGGCTTGAAGCGTACCTGTAGAAGCGTTGAGTGTTGAAGAGAGAATGATTGTAGTCGGTTCTCGGGTTATCAACCCCTAATGTCCTAGGTTACGCTTACAGCTATGGCTTTGCATTTGCAGGTGAAAGGAGATATGCTACGGCACTGCATTGTTATGTCTCGTGTTAAGACAAGTGCCCGATAACAGTCTCGTGTTATCACAAGCGTCAGCTAATTAATTACTTAATTAATTAATTGGTATGTGTAACCGAGTAATCCTAGGTAGCTGTGGGTAGCTGGCCACGGCTACGGCGGGTCGACTCTGCCAGATCTGGGCTACCTGGGCATGCGCTGGCGAGAGGAGTTATGCTACGGCACTGCATTCTTATGTCTCGTGTTAAGACAAGTGCCCGATAACAGTCTCGTGTTATTACAAGCGTCAGCTAATTAATTACTTAATTAATTAATTGGTATGTGTAACCGAGTAATCCTAGGTAGCTGGCCACGGCTACGGCGGGTCGACTCAGCCAGATCTGGGCTACCTGGGCTCAGGTCTGGTCGGAGTCCGCTCTTGGTGTGTGTGTGCGTGTACGGGGTATTTCCCCTGCTTTTAGTGTTACGTAGGATTAAATTACAGTAAAATCCAAAGGGAAATAACTACTACACTCCACAAAAAGTTCTAATCACTTGAGGGGCTGGTGATCTAAAAACAGTGTGGAGTAAAAAGAAATAGCTAATTTATGATGAGCTCCACCGAATGAACCATCTGCCTATGGAACTAAGAGTCAGAAACCATCAAGACGCTATAACGGTGGTCTGAATTAATTACCACCTTCCACCAAAACCAAGAAAGACAGCCGAAAGGAAGCTGCCTAAACAAAGCGTCGTAATGCTCCACCAATCTAGACTACCCTATAAGGCAGTCTAGGAGGTGCTGAGGAATAGGCACCCACACATAGGGCCATGTTAACCTACGTCTGAGAACCATCAGCACCATCAATTTGACAGCCCCAAGGGGGCTAGCAGGTAGTACAACCCCCAGGACAGGCTGAGCACTGCCTGCAGGGTCGGCACTCTTTGCCTCTAAATCAATGAATCCTGGGTTGACTGTAACACCCCAGCCATACGCAGTATCAGAGCCAGACTAGTGTTCAAGATCATCACTCACTCCACGTGACGGCTAAATCATCGCAATGCCTTGTCCGGTATAAACCACCAGGGACAACAGGAGGCGAAGGGATCAACAACGCCTGAAGCCATCCGAACAGGTGGACGGGGGGTGGCGACTATTAGACAGTGGACCTATATCAGGCACCACTATGACCTGAGGCTGTCCTAATCCTAGAGCTTCGCCGACGGAATGTGGCGCAGAGGAGGGCCTGGCGACCCCCTGAGATTCGGCTAAATTAAAATTCGGAAATACAACTCCCACCCGCCCAAAAACTTCACACACAATACAGCATGATCAGTCCCTGACCTGGGATGCAATCCGGATACACCCCACCCAGGACAGCCATCAACAATTGGGGTTGCTAAAGGGCGTAGGGAATTACCGGCGACACGTAACATATCACCGTTTGATGACAGGAGGGATGCAAGCGGGCACGGGGACCCATACTAATGGGAGAGCCCAGGAAGAGAGTCTAGACTTAACTGGATATAGAGAGTACATCACTACTCTCTTTTACCTGGCGCAACATCGGAAACCCAAATATAATAACAGAAAGAATGAGGGTGGTGGATATAATAAACCCAAATATAATAACAGAAAGAATGAGGGTGGTGGATAGAGCACACATCCCTCGCTCAATGAGACACTGTCAAATGTGTGGGTTCCAAAAACCTGAGGATGAAATGCATATGTTTGAGTGCCCTTTTTATAATGATATTCGCCTCCGCTACCAGAAGCTGTTTACAGATATTTATAGGCATGTCCATGAGGATACCAACTTAACCGTATGGAATGTGGAATTCTGCGATTCCACATTCAGAACCTTTATGAATGGAAATGGCACTAAGTCTTTTTGGAGCAACCTAGCCGACTATCTTTCTACTTGTAGAAGAGCAAGACAGGAAGCCCTGGACTGCTTAGTGGCACCGTAATTTATCATCCCTTTTTTTCTTCTTCTTGTGACTTCTCATTTGTTAGCTTCTTACCTCCGCCACTGTAAGTGGTTGAGATCTGGGTCCGGCTCTAAGGGGTTTAATACCTACGCCACCAAAACGGTGGTTGGGAGTTTGGTTTGTTTGTCCTCGACACACCCCTGATGTAATGGGGTTTTTTGCTTTGTGGGTGCTTTTTCTTTTTGTTTAAAGCACAGAGTCTCATACACCCTCGCGGTGTCAAGTAGACTTTAACATGTAATGTAATGTAATGTAATAATAAACCTTTCTCACCAGGGAATACCCAACCAGTCTACCAAATAACGCCCTTTCAACTAGCTTGTTACGCAATATCCCATTTACTTCAAACGAGCAATGGCAACTATACACTCGTAACAACGACACATCAGGTAGAACCCCAAAGAACAACTCGTATAGAGTCTTGTCACCCTGATTGGGCAGCCGGTTACGTAGGTAACAAGCACTGAGGAAGGCATAGGGCCAGAAAGACTTAGCTAGCCTAGACTCCAAGTGGATACTCCTAGCTATGTTCTGCAAGACCCCATTGTACCTCTCCACAGTCGCGTTCTGCTGAGCAGTGTATACCATCAATAATTCATGCACAGCACCAACCGATTTCAACCATTACTCGATACCACTTAACTAAAAATTCCTAAGCCCTATCAGAACTCAAACACTTGAGCACAAAACCCATGTAGCTAAGGCATACACCTAAGGAGGGCACCCAGGGGAAGGACCAGGGGCTCGGGAAGACAAAGAACGCGACCTCTGTCGAACCACGGAACGCACCCAGGGGTCCCAAGGATCCTAAGAGAGAAAAACAATATCCACCAAGATATCATGCCAAAGAACCTCCACGGCCGCTGGACGAGGGCCAGGACGGCGTCCACTTCGGCCTTTAGCATGGGCGAAGTCCGGCGCTGCGAGACCTGGGATCACAGAAGGTGGGGAAGCGTTAGGGCGAAGTCGAGATTTGAGGTATGGGAAAATGGAGACGAGGATGAAAGTGCAGCAAGTCGCACCTGGTGGAGAAAATCGCACCAATGGCAGAAAATCGCAAATCGCAAGGGCAGAATTCGAAAATTTATCGCTAGGATGCGAAGAGCAGAGCCGAGGCATGCAAAGGTCCTAATATCCCGCCGTCGATGATCAGTCAATCCCAAGTCCCCCCCTCTATCGCTCGACTCACCCGGTTGGGGGGTAGAGGGAGCAGCACCCGTAGTGGTGCTGACCATACCCCCCTGCTTCCTACCACCTCCAGAATCTCCAGGTCCAAACGCGTAGGTCGTTCTCCTCTGGCGAACCCTACGGCAGTGCCGGCGATCCGCCAGCTTGATCGAAAAAATTCTCCAGAAGGTAGCACAGAGCCACTAGAGCGCAAGCTCATGCAAGTAGCCGACCGTCGGCAGGGCAGAGCAAAGGGGGCACAGACGACGTAGACATCAGCAGGGAGCTTGGTCGGCTTGGCAACCTCCGGTATGCAGGCAGAGCCGCAAACACCGGAGAAATGGTAGCGACGTCAAGGACGCGAGCAGACGAAGACGGGGAACCTCCACCGATGTCCAGGCTAGTCGCCGACTTGAGTCTGCACGTCACAGTCATCTACGACAGACGGGAGGAGGCGACAGACGGCAGGGGAGGAAAAATAAGGGAAGATGGAGGAATGATTGGGGGGGGGTTACTTCCACGATGGCGGAAGGATCCTCCTCTCCGGCAGCAAAGGCCGCTGGCGCGCAATCGTCTAGCCAATTTGTCGTCATGTCAGGACTTCGGAACTTCCAGAATGAAGCTCGTTGAAGCCAAGTGGAGGACGACGCATAAGATGCATTGCAAAGCAGTGGTACCATGAGGAGCCCGATAACCTATCAGCTTTAATACACTCCGTGGAGTGGACAGAGATGAAAGCAGCGGAACAGACGCGCCAATCTATACACGGAGACGAGAATAACATTACAAAAGACTGGGGAACCATAAAGGGACACCAGCGGAGGAAAGGGGCGGTAGCCTGGAACCTGATCAGGGTACAGGCTAGACAGCGCGTGTCAGAAGAACCGATGACGCAGTCAACAGGAAGTCGTCACAGTGTCATGAAGAATGACACAGTCTACGGGAAGCTGACATAGTACTGTCAGGACCGATAGTTCTAAGGGAGTACACAAGGAGTCACCAAGACATAAAACAAGTGAGAGCACCGCTATTCATGCTGATAAAAAGTAGCACTCCGGCATCTCTGGCAGCTGCCGATTTGTTGGACCCAACGGCCGCGCCAGTAATGCCCCCTGGCCTCGCCCCAGTTCCTCCGTAGTCGAAGCAGATACCGTTCAAGAGGTGTTCCCTTTAGGACTTACCTTGGCGGCCCAATTAGAACTTTTTGAAATGTTGGGCTTAACCCCTACCATTGATGTAACGAGCACTAATTGGAAATCTTCTCCCTGTCCCTACAAATATTCCACGGAGCATGGCATGCACGTTTCGTTGGCTGGATCTTGTGTTTATGCTCATCCTCTCCCTGCCGATGCATTCTCCATACTCGAACACTATTGGGAAAGCAAAAATGACTCTCCATATGAGACGTCCGGTATTTTCGTCCTCCCTAGTCAGGCTAGTTCGGACAAACACGTCTCTCGGTTACTGAAGGGCATGGAATTACTGAAGGAGTACCAGTCTGGCGATAACCACATTAAGACACCTCCGGATGGTTCCACTCCTCGGCGCATGGCTACTCAGGTGTGGTATGATCCGCCTGATTCCGAAAAAGCTTGTCTTATGATGAAAGAATGGCACGCGATCAACGAAACCACGAAGGCAGTTTATTATTTGGGTCCGGAAGAAAAACCCAAGGTCCCTAGTCCGGTTGAATCACGGACTAAGAAACACTGGTGGAAACGGGTCGACGATCCCAAAGGCAGAGCAATGCAAGATATCGCCCGACGCCCCACCAAATATAACCGACGGAATCAACATCCCGGCGATACCAACGCTTCACCAGTCAAACTTAAACGATTGGACAGACTTTATGAAGTCAATACCAAGACTGCCACTGACATGATTTTTAATGCACGCTCTGGTTCTAATCAGATGGTCACGTTGGCCGATTCAGGTGCTACGGGTTGTTTAATGGCTCAAGACATGGCTGAGCGGTTAGGCCTTCACATTCGCCCATGGGAACATGGTACCGAAGGCTTCACGTGTGCAAACGAAGGTATCATTGGTATCAATGGTACAGCCACTTTGCCGTTCAGCATTCAACGATTCAAAGGTTCTGCCCATGTCCATGTAGTCGATAAACTCCCTGGGGGTCTCGACCTCATCCTCGGTTCCGACTGGATGCGTGATAAAAAAGCCATTCTCGATTATGACGACATGCGCCTTATTCTCAAAAGGCATGGTTGTAGCTTAATTCCAGTAAACAGAACGAGAGATAGTTCGGTTCATTCGTTTTTCACAATGGCATTTTCGGGTGATTCATCAGTTGACCCTGTCATTTCTGGTCGTAAGGCAGCAAAATTTTTGAAGGCTGAGGCCAATCACATTATGGTCAACATTCGTGATTCTCGTCCGGTGGACTACCCCGCCTCTAATGTATCAGCCACCGAAACCGCGAACCTTCTGGCTAATGCTCTACCTAGTTCGGTTCATCTTCCGAACCCACCTGAAGTTGAAGTCGACTTCGAAACGTGGGTCAAGGAAAATTGTCCGGAACATGGAGATCCTGCCCTAATAATGCCCGCCCATGTGGTATGATACTTGTTGCGTAAATTCAAGAAAGTGTTCAATAATGCTCTCCCCATGCAAACTCCGAAGCATCGGGATATTCCTCATGTTATTAAGACTGAGGAGAACGCGTATGCACCTTATCGTCGCAATCGACGCATGAGCCCTGCGGAGACGGCTCTTTGCGAAGAATACGTAACTGGCTTGTTAAAGCACGGATTCATTACACCGAGCTCTTCCCCCTATGGGGCACCGATTATGATCATTGCCAAACCAGGCGGTGACGGTTATCACGTCGTATGCGATTGGCGAGCGCTTAATAACATTACCATCAAGAACAGGTACCTCCTTCCTAGGATTGACGAAACAATCGATAGGCTGAGCGGGGCTACTATTTTTAGCTCCCTTGACCTCACTTCGGGTTATTACCAGATTCAAATTTCGGACGAAGACGCCCCTAAGACGGCTTTTACCACTCCGCTGGGTCAGTACGAATTCAAAGTGCTAGGCATGGGATTAGCAAACGCTCCAGCCACTTTCCAGGCGGTCATGAACAAGATTTTTGCTCCTTACTTGCACAAGTTCGTGGTTGTGTATCTCGATGATATCCTAGTTTATGGTCGTAATCCCGAAGAGCACGCAGCTAACCTGGAAAAGGTCCTGCAAGTCTTACAAGACGAGGAATTATACGCGAAATTGTCTAAGTGCACTTTCAACCAATCCGAGATTAAGTTCTTAGGCCACATTATCGGTCGTAACGGGGTCAAGGTTAATCCGAAAAAAGTAGCTACCGTCCGGGATTGGCCACCCCCCAAACATGCGAAACACGTTCAGCAGTTCTTGGGTTTGACCAATTACTTTCGGAAGTTCATCCAAGGATATTCGTCCATGGCAGCTCCTCTTTCGGACCTTACGAAACTCAAAGGCGATTTTGGTACCAAATGGGCAGCGGCCCATTCTTCGGCTTTTGAAGGATTAAAAACGGCTTTGACTTCCGCCCCAGTTCTTAGGCTCCCTGATTTTGACAAACCCTTCGAAGTTATTTCCGACGCTTCTCTGTTGGGCACAGGCGCGGTTTTACTACAAGATAAACACCCCGTAGCGTACTCTAGCAAGAAGTACATCCCTGCTGAGAAGAACTATATATACTGTGTCAGAACAGGAAATGCTTGGTATCGTCCATGCGTTGACCGAATGGCGTTGTTATTTGGAGGGTTCCCGGATGACTTTGGTCACGGACCATAACCCTCTTACCTACTTCGATACCAAAAGTGTCCTCTCTCGCCGTATGGGACGTTGGCAAGAGACTCTCGCGCCTTTCCATTATACATGGGAGTATAGGGCAGGCCGTAATAACGTTGCGGATCCGATCAGCCGTAATCCTAACTTGTCCACCCCAGGCGACCACGATCTTTCGCTCCACCACATGGTGTACTCGCTATCCGTCACCGAGTGCAAGCCTCGTGTGCGTTCAAAAAAGCAGATTCCGGCCTCACCTCTGCCAATCAAATCCATCATGGATAGGATTTTGGAGGGTTACGCGTCTGACCCACTTTTTGCGGCGGGTCACAAACGTCTGCGAGACAAGTTCTCACGCGACGGATTTTGGTTCAAAAAATCCAAACACGGACGAGATTACTTGTGTGTCCCGAACAACCGCACTCTCAAGCAAGATATCATCCGTGAACAGCATGATCCGATTTATATGGGTCATTGTGGTCGCACAAAAACACTCGAGCTGGTCACCCGTACTTTCACTTGGGATGTTGTCACTGACGACGTCAAAGAGTTCATAAAACGTTGCCATTCGTGTCAAACCAACAAGCCAGGCAATTTAAAGCCAGGTGGCACTTTGGTCCCGGTAGAGATCCCTTTTTTTTGGGATTGCGTTAGCACTGATTTGATAACAGCTCTGCCTCCAACGACTTCAGGTCATGATGCTATTGCCGTCTTCGTAGACAAGCTGTCCAAAATGGTGCATGTCGCACCATGCTCGACTACAGTTTTGGCTGTTGGCTTTGCTGCTATTTATCTGGACACAGTGGTCCGCCACCACGGGATCCCTAAAAAGCTGCTCAGTGATCGAGATGCCCGGTTCACAGGCCATTTCGGCTCAGAGCTTCAGCGCCTCATGGGAACACGACAGGCTTTTTCGACCGCTTTCCACCCTCAAACCGATGGTCAAACGGAGCGTATGAATCGCGTTATCGAAGATATGATTCGCCATCACGTCGGTCCTTATCACGATGATTGGGACCAATCGTTGGCTCTTGTTGAGTTTGCTACAACAACTCGTGGCAGGAATCTATCCAAAATACTACGTTTCGCGCGTACTTGGGTTATGACCCTCGTACACCCATGGCCGCTGAGGTAGACTCCAAATGCCCAGCTGCTAAGTCATGGTGGGCTTCCCACATTGACCGCCAAAACCATTGCAGAGACTGCCTCAAGGCAGCCCAAAGTAGGCAAAAAGCGAATTACGACACGCGTCGCCGCGAAGTGTCGTTTTCAATTGGAGAACAAGTCCTCCTTTCCACCAGAAATATGAAATTCAAGGCAACAGGCAAACCTAAATTTGTCCCTCGGATCGCTGGGTCGGACCATATACAATTTCTGGAGTAATTGGTCCGCGAGACGATCTCACTCAGGACGTCCGACAAGTTACCGCGTGTCGCCTAGACCTACCAAAAATGATGAAGCTTCATCCGGTGTTCCATGTCGGCCTTCTCAAACCTTGGCACTCTGACGGTCAACCGCACCTCGGTCAGCCCTTAGAGTTATACACCGATGGTTCGCCCACTTGGACAGCAGCATGTATCATGCGCCAGAAGTCCCGCGTGATTAAAAACTCTTCCAAACGCCGTGAGGAATACCTCATCCGCCGTTGGATGGGTTATGGCATCGAGCAAGACACGTGGGAATCCGCCAAGGAAATTGATAAAAAGTCGCCTCAAATCGAGCTTGGCTGCAACGGTCTCAGAAAGACCATGACTGTCGTACCGTCTCACGAACGAAACGCAAGAATCCTTCTGATTGAGGATCCGGAGTTTGGCACGAAAGGGATGTTAAATGGTCTCCTCCGGGACCAACTTGTATTCTGCAAGTATATTTCGAGCCCACGCACGACTCTTCTAGGTGTTCCACCTTTTTTCTCCCCTTCGATAGATGCGGGGTCCGCATCTCTTCATGGAGGGGGGGAGTGTAACGGTGCAGACTCCTTCACAGGCTCTGACCGTTATTATACCTTTAGGCACAGTCATACCTTTGGTCTAAGTAACAACGTACGCACGGAGAGACAGTACTTTCTCATGTACTGCCTCTCTCACAAGCACGCCTGCCGGCTGCCTTACAATACCGGATTGCTCTCTTCACGGCCATCATCATTATACCTATTGACGAGCCTTCGAGAACATCCTACATCCCTTACCATACTTAACAACTAACCATTCTAGCGACGTAGTATCCTATAGCTACTAGCTAGACCTCCGAACCTTATTCTAATCTCCTGTCATTCTAGCTAATAACTCTTCTCGTGTACACTACTCTTCCGCCGTTGCTTCTGAGCTGTCACAGCTGGTGATCTAAAAACAGAGTGGAGTAAAAATAAATAGCTAATCTATGATGAGCTCCACCAAATGAACCATCTGCCTATGGAAGTAAGAGTCAGAAACCATCAAGACGCTATAACAGTGGTCTGAATTAATTACCACCTTCCACCAAAACCAAGAAAGACAGCTGAAAGGAAGCTGCCTAAACAAAGCGTCGTTACGCTCCACCAATCTAGACTACCCTATAAGACAGTCTAGGAGGTGCTGAGGAATAGGCACCCAAACATAGGGCCATGTTAACCTACGTATGAGAACCAGCAGCACCTAATTCAATGAATCCTGGGTTGACTGTAACACCCCAGCCATACGCAGTATCAGAGCCAGACCACCATTCCAGATCATCACCCACACTTTCTGTCAAGGCTGAATCATCGCCATGCCTAGTCCGGTGTAAACCACCAGGGATGACAGGGGGCTGTGGGATCAAAACCTCCCGCAAGTCATCCGAACAGGTGGTAGGGGGGTGACGATGAACAGACAGTGGACCTACCAGAGGCTCCACTATGACCTGGGTGCGGCCAAATCCTAAAGCTTCACCGATAAAAAAATGACACAGAGGAGGGCCTGGCGACCCCCTGAGATTCGGGTAAATTAATGTTTGGAAATACAACTCCCACCCGCCCTTTACCGTCAAAATGGCAGGACGAAGACATTGAGAAAGACAGGGAAAAAATGAAAACTGAGGGAAAGACAAGACATCCTGTTTTCTTGAGTCGATTTTTTCCGAGATACAGCAACTACGGCGATGATTTAAGACAGCGGGAATTGCTTGGCTCGAGCTTGGACAGTTGAAAGGGTAGTAGTAGAGGGGAGGTTTGAGAATGTTGGTGTCGCGCAGACAAGTGAGCCTCAGGTTGCAGGTAGGTGGTTTCGGAGTTGACGGAATGTCAAAAATGATGGGGGTATTATATCCCCGTATGTGGAGATTGGCTTGGCCTCGCTGTGAGTCTTTACCGCGTAGCGTAGATGTGGTCGCTTTTTTAGTACTGGGACCCGACCTCGTTGTCGTTTTGACCGCTTCCCTCCGTATTCCGACCGCAACTCCGGGTGTGTCAAAAACCTTGCCCCATTACGTATAAACTGGGGGCAACCAGGGAATACCCAACCAGTCTACCAAATAATGCCCTTTCATCAAGCTTGTTACGCTTCTTCCCATTTACTAAGGTGACATAGCAAGGGCAACCAAACACACGTAACAACGACATATCAGGTACAACCCCAAAGAACAACTCATAAGGAGTTTTGTCTCCCTGAGTTGGGCAGCCGATTGCGAAGATAACAAACAGTAGCATTTTGCTGAGCATTGTATATCATCGACAACTCACGACTGCCCCACCCGATTTCAACCAATCCCGCATACCACTTATTTAACTAAAAATTCCTAACCCTATTAGAACTCAAACACTTGAACACAAACCCATGTAGCTGAGGCATACACCTTAAGGAGGGCACCCAGGGGAAGGACCAGGGGTACGGTAAGACAAAGACGCGACCTCTGTCGAACCACGGAACGTAACCAGGGGCCCCAAAGATCCTAAGAGAGAAAAATATCTACCAAGTAATCATGCCAAAGAATCTCCACGGCTGCTGGACAAGGGCCAGGACGGCGTCCACTTCGGCTCCCAGCATGGGCGATGTCCGGCGCTGCAAAACCTGGGATCACAGAAGGTGGGGAAGCGTTAGGGATAAGTCGAGATTTGAGGTATGGGAGAATGGAGACAAGGATGAAAGTGCAGAAAGTCGCACCAAGTGCAGAAAGGGTGCGTTTCCAGTGGGGTTTTCGGTCACCGTTGAAGTTCTGCTGAAGTCCACGCTGTCACGAAGTGTTTCCAGTGGGGTTCCACTGACATTTTGCTATGTCCCGCTGAAGTCCACGCTGGCTTTTTTGACCGCTGAAGGCCGACGTGGACTTCAGCGGATCCTACGTGAACTTCAGCGGAATGCAAAACTTCAGCGGGAGCCCTGACCCTCCCGCTGAAGTTTTTCAATTCCGCTGAAGTCCACGTAGGATCCGCTGAAGTCCAGCCCGGCGAGCACCGGCGAGCACCAAGTATTCTCTCCAGGATTCTCTCGATGAGGTTTGAGGCTTTCAGAACATGGACAATTTGACGTCCACGAGAAACCAGCCCCTGCCCCACTGCAAACACACCCAAAGTCGCACCAAGGGCAGAAAATCGCAAATCGCAAGGGCAGAATTCGAAAATTTATCGCTAGGATGCGAAGAGCAGAGCCGAGGCATGTAAAGGTCCTAATATCCGCTGCGACGATCAGTCAATCCCAAGTCCCCCCCTCTATCGCTCGACTTACCTGGTTGGGGGGTAGAGGGAGCAGCACCCGTAGTGGTGCTGTCCATACCCCCCTGCTTCCTACCACCTCCAGAATCTCCAGGTCCCGACGCGTAGGTCGTTCTTGTTCCTCTGGCGAACCCTACAGCAGTGCCGGCGGTCCGCCAGATCGAGCTGATGATCCGCCAGCTTGATCGAAAAATTCTCCAGAAGGTAGCAGAGCCACTAGAGCGCAAGCTCATGCCAGTAGCCGACCGTCGGCTGGGCAGAGCAAAGGTGGTCACCAACGACGTAGACAGGGTGCCTCCACCGATGTCCAGGCTAGTTGCCGACTTGAGTCTGCACGTCACAGTCATCTACGACAGACGGGAGTGTCAGCATGAATTGCGGTGCTCTCACGCGTTTTATGACTTGGTGACTACTTATGTACTTCCTTAGAACTATCGGCATAGACAGTGTTTCTGTCTGTACTGTGTCAGCTTCCCGTAGACTGTGTCATCCTTCATGACACGGTGACAGCTTCCTGTTGACTGCGTCATCGGTCTCTCACTGACACACTCTGTATAGCCGGTGCCTGGCTTAAGATTCCTGACTTAGGGTCTAGTCAGGTTACAGGCATCCGCCTCTCCCACCGCTGGTGTTCTTTGGCATCCGCCTGTCCTTGTAACGCTATTCTTGTCTCCGTGTATAGATTGGCGCGTCTGTCTCCGCTGCATACATCTCTCTCCACTCTTCGAAGTGCTTTCTAGCTGATAGGTTACGGGCTTATTACTTCTACCACTGCTTTACAATGCAACTTCCGCGTGGGCCTCCTGCCGGCTTCGAGAAACTTACCCCACAGAATGGTATTTCCTGGTCGCGCGGTATGGAGAGCGTCATTATCAGTAATGGATGCGACCGAATTCTTCCTCTAAAGATTCGTGTTCCCACTGATTGGCTAGATGATTGCGCGCCAGCGGCCTCTGCTGCCGGAGATGAGTCTCCTTCCGCCATCATGGAAGCCACCCCCCCCTCCAATACCTCCATTTTTCTCCGTCTCCTTCTCCTTTTGTCCAACGTCTCCGACCTGAGGTTGAGGATATTCTGATGCGCCTATGCTGTGTTTCCACACAGATTATCCAGTATGCAAGGTCGCCTCCACCCGCTGATGCCCGCTTTACCTACGACACTGTAGACCTTGCTCTCCATAGCCATGAAGATGGCTATGCTTACGGCAAGTCTGACGACTCAGAGGAAGATTACTCTGATGATTGTATGGAAGATCTACAGAGTGCCAGAAGTGGCGACTTCGGTGGAGTCACTCCCTCTTCTGCTACTAGGGTTTTCCACACCTCCACTGTCTCTCCGGTGTATGAGCCTCAATTGGCACCTTCTCCTGCGGTCTTCAAGCCTCCGTCTGCCGCTCTGCTTGCGCCGCTTCCACCGGACCTACCTGAGGTGGTCAAGCCGTCTTTGCTGCGGAGTTCGTCTCTTGGTCCTTTGGGTCCTCTACTCAACCTTGCAGAGCAGGCTCGCAACCCTGCAGAGCGGGCTCTTGGTGCTTACCATACTCGGGCTCGCGAGGCTGCTGCCACGAGTGTCCACAGATCTGCTGCTGGCACCTCGCAGGAGCCCCCTCCACCTCCACCGGTGGATCTGCCACCTGCGCCTGGCCCTCCGCCGTCTATGAATCCTACGCTGTCCGGCATATCCTGGGAACATCTGCTTGATGGCACACCACCTGTGCGGCTGGCTGTGCGGGACTGCCGGCTTATTCGCCAAGCCCAGTATGCTGGAGATTCTCTTGATCGCACTTTGTACGGTAGGCTGGATGAGGCAGCCACTCGGGCTAATCTAGATAGAAAGGGTCGCCCTAAGCGTGTGATGGCTTACTCTGAGCTGGGTCATGAGTGTCGTGCTTTTCTAGGACCTGTGAAGGCAGGGATTAACTACCCTTCCCCTGGAGGTGTTACCTTTGGTGGGATTGGGCGTAGGAACAATGATCTCCGAGGGTATCAGTATGTGAAGGTCCCTCTCAGTTTTGTTCCTGTTAGGCCTGATTTCGAGCTCGTTGCGAGTGTTGCGCGTTCCTTAGATCTCATAAGGAACTTAGATGATCAGCGCGCATATGATGCTGGCATTGCTGCCGAGTATTTTATGTCGGTTCGTGCCTCGTATGCTCCTGTGCCTGATCCTCTTGCTGCTGGACCCTCGGCCTCTCATGGTGAGTCTCGTGTAGATCCTGCACTGTTGGGTTTTAGTGCCCTGCCCCTGGAACGTCAGGAGTTCATGTGTCTCACTATGATGCTTGCGAACATGACGGATGCGATGGTCAATGTATATCAGGATTTTGCCACTCCTCGGGATATCTTCTTGCATATCCGAAGACAGCGTTCTGATGCTCTTGCTGCTCGTGTCCCTCTCATGCTTGTTGAGCTTCGGCGTGCAACCATGGACAACTCTGAACCTGTGGATGTGTTCTTTCGCAGGGTCCGGGGCTTGTGCACTGACCTCCGCAGTGCGGGATACCCACAGCCTCAGCGCCATGCCATGCATACTATTATTAATGGCATCATGCACCCCCGCTTCGACTCTCTGCGGCTACAGTTTGGTCTCGCACTGCATCAGAACCAGCCTGTTGATTACTGGACCTGTCTGGCAGCATATAGATCATTAGATTTCTTGAACGTGTCTCTCCCTAAGTCTGATCCGAGGCATCCTGGTTGGTCCCGCAATCCTCCCCAAGTCCCTGCCAATGCTGCTTTTCAGCGTGGCAGGGGACCTGGTCCTCAGGGTTCCGGGACTACCAAGAGGCGCTTGGATTGCACTTGGGGCCCCTGTCTTTCCAAAACGAGCCACTCGGAGGACCGTTGCTGGACGAAACATCCGCACCTGCGAAAGGCCAAGGCTGGTGCACCGGGCATTGAACCCGTGCCCGTTGCCTTGGCCCTTCCAGGTTCGCTGACTCGCAAGCAGTTGTCCTCCTTGCAGGCTCAGATTGATGGGTACGCCATGTCCAAGAACTAGGAGGTACGCTCTGTCCTATTCTCTTGCACTACGAAGTTCTCTAACGTGTGTAGCCCTAGTCTTTCTGAGGGTGTCTGGCATGTGGACTCTGGAGCTGGAATGTCAATCACGGGTGATAAGTCTTTGTTCACTGTGTTTGAATCTTCTGCTGTTGGGCCTACGGTTCGATTTGGTGACGGGGTGATTCAACGGTCAGAGGGTAAGGGATCCATTGTGTTATGTAGTGATTGGTTACCAACATCAATCACTCTAACCAATGTTCTTTATATCCCTCACTGTCCGGTGAATCTCCTGTCAGTAAATGCTGTGGCTCATTCTCTCCACTGCCAGGTTTCTTTTGATAGTCTTAGTTGCACTGCCACTCAGGACTCTTCTGTTCTCTGGTCCTTCCCTGCCTCCAGTGATGGTGTGTACAAGTTTGCATGTAGGCCTTGTCACACCTCCAGTCGTTGTTTAAGAGTTGCTGACAATTATCCAGCGTTTGCACTTGATGTTGATGAGGACGGTGGAGTTGTTCTCCCTACCACTCCTGCATGGTTGTGGCATAGGCGGTTGGGTCATCCCGGCTATAGTGCCTTACACAAACTTGTCACGAGTGGTATGGTTAAGAACTTACCCCTCAGTCTGGGTCAAGTGCAAAAGTTGGGTAAGATCCCATGTGATGCTTGTCACAAGGCTAAGGGCAAACGTCTCCCTTTTCCTAAAGAAAGCAAAACTGAGATCCGTGCACCTCTCCAACGACTTCACTTGGATATAATGGGACCAGTTCATATTAGGGGTCTGCGTGGGGAGTTTTACATCCTGTGCCTCATAGACCAATTCTCTGGCTTTGCTGAAGTATTGTGCTTGAGGACCAGGGATGAAGCTCCCTTAGCAGTCCAAACTATCATCCTCAGATGGTCAAATCAGCTGCAGGGGTTTGCCTTTAAGTGTCTGAGATCTGACAGGGCCAAGGAGTTTATAGTTAAATGGTTCGAGGATTGGCTGATATCGGTTGGGGCAGTACATGAGTTATCGTTGGTGTACACTGCCCAGCAGAACGCAACTGTGGAAAGGTATAATGGGGTCTTGCAGTCTATAGCTAGGAGTATCCACCTGGAATCAAAGCTAGCTAAGTCTTTCTGGCCTTATGCCTTCCTAGCTGCTTGTTACCTTCGTAACCGACTGCCCAATCAGGGACGCAAGACACCTTATGAGTTGTTTTATGGGGTGATGCCTGATGTGTCGTTGTTACGTGTGTTTGGATGCCCCTGCTATGTCACGTTAGTCAATGGGAAGAAACGTAACAAGCTGGACGAAAGGGCGTTATCTGGTAGACTGGTTGGGTATTCTCTGGTGAGTAAGGGTTATTTTATTTGGGTTCCTAAGTTGCGCCAGGTAGTAGAGAGTCGTGATGTACTCTTCTATGAACAGTTTAGCTATAACTGTATTACTGGGCTTCCTCCCTATGACGGGTCGCCGTATGTTTCTAGCATCCCTGCCGCTATCAACGGACACATGCCTGAGGCTGCGGGCCATTCCTTAGATCCTTTGCTTTCCCCAATTGTTGACCACTGTCCTGGCCATAGGATGATTCTGCGTCCCAGGTCAGGGGCTGCTGGTACTGTATTGCGTGAGAATGCACTGGGCGGGCGAGGTTCTGCAGTTCCTACGGATAAAATCTTAGCCGAATCTCAGGGGGTCGCCAGGCCCTCCTCTGCGTCAAATTCCGTCGGTGAAGCTCTAGGATTACGACAATCTCAGATCATAGTGGAGCCTCTTATAGGTCCATTGTCTAATAGTCACCCTGCTCCAATCATCTTGGATGGCTCGAAGGGGTTGGTGAGCGCTTCGCCTCCTGCCGTTCCTGATAGATTAATCGGGAGCCCGGGTGATGATGTAGCCTTTGCCGATAGTGCAAGTGATGATCTTGATCATTGGTCAGGCTCCGATACTGCGTATGGCTGGGGTGTTCCGGTCGACCCAGGCTTCGTTGAATTAGAGGCAAATAAGGCCGGCCCTGTTCAACCAGGCAGTAGTTCTGCACTGGGGGCTCTACTACCGGTTACTGCTGATACTGCTGATATCCCCGCTGCTCATGTACAAGTAAACTGCTTGTACGTGGGAGCATCTGTTGCCCCCTCCACTGAACTAACCTATAAAGCTGCCATGCTCCCTACCAACCCTGACAGGGATCAATGGCTTCTTGCTATGAAGGATGAGATGGCTTCCCTACATGCCCATGGTACTTGGGTACTCACTCCACAGCCTCGTAAGCAAAAGATCCTGTCAGGCAGGTGGTTATTTGTGAAGAAGATTGGGGTTGATGGTTCTATACGCTTCAAGGCACGTGTTGTGGTACGTGGCTTTCTGCAACGTCCTGGGCTGGATTTTCATGACGTATATGCCCCTGTCTCCTCTAAAGCAGGTCTTCGGGTGCTCCTGGCTGCCATCACTCATAGAAAGATGTTTGTTCGGCAGCTGGACATCAAAACTGCGTTTCTGAACGCTAAGCTGGAACCTGGTCTGGACCTGTACTGCCGCCAGCCTGAGGGCTTTCAGCACCTTGGTCCCAACGGTGTTCCCCTTGTGTGCAAGCTGCTCAAGTCTCTTTATGGATTGAAGCAGGCACCCAGGGCTTGGAGTAGGGATGTCAAGCGGGTTCTGGTTGCACACGGCTTCACTATGTGCAAGGCTGAACCTGCTCTGTATTTTAGGAAGGATTCTGATGGTGGGTGGAGCTATGTTCTGACCTATGTTGATGATTTTATCTGTGCTTTTAGTGAGCTGGATAGGTATGTGTTGCTTATCCAGGCTATGGAAAAGGCTGGCTGGGAGGTCAAAGAGATGGGTGTTCCGGTTCAGTTCCTCTCTTTGGACATGCATGTTACACTTGATTCTGAAGGCAGGTGTGTTCAGATCAACATCTCTCAGCACACCTACATTGTTGATCTGGTGGAGCAGTTTGGTCTTACTGATGCTGCCCCACCCAGGTTTGCTGCCCCCATGGCCAAGTCCACCGTTTCTGACGCCCCTGGAGAACCCCTGCCGTCTAATAGCCAGTACCTCTCTCTTGTGGGTGCTTTGCTATACCTGGCTACTTGCACCAGGCCTGATATTTCTTTTGCTGTGAGCTACCTGTCCAGGTTTTCTGCTCACCCTACCGTCCCTCTCTGGGGGGCTGCCAAGCGGTTGCTCTTGTATTTGAGAACACATTCCCACCTGGGTCTCACTTACACCCACAACCCTGAGTTCTCTTTTACTGTCTTTAGTGACTCATCCTTTGCTGATGATGGGTCTGACAGGCGGTCTCAGACTGGCTTTGCTGTGCTAGCTGGGGGGTGCATAGTGAACTGGATGAGCAAGAGGCAGCCTACTGTTGCCATTAGCTCTAGTGAGGCTGAGTATCAGGCCCTGTCCCAGGCTGCCAGGGAGGTACAATGGTTGAAGAAATTGAGGGTGGATCTGGGTCTGCCTTGTGCTTTGGTTACCATTCAGGGTGACAACTTAGGGTCTCTAAGTTGGGCCAAAGACTGGCAGCTCCTGCCTCGCAGCAAGCACATTGATGTTATTCATCACTACATCAAGGAGCTGGTGGAGGATGGTTCACTGGATGTTGCCTATGTTAACACCGTGGATAACTGTGCTGACCCCTTCACCAAGCCCCTTGATCCTGCTGTGTTCTGGAGGTTTGTCCGCATGTTAGGTATGACCGCTTCTTCTTAGGGTCATCCTTGCATTTGGTCATATTAGTTTCTTTTCGTTATCAAAGTTTGGCATTAGGTTCCTATTCCCGGATCGGGTTTTCTATACCGTTGTTACCCATTTTTGATATTAGTTTTTCCTCTCTTTCTAGCTTGGCAAATTGTTTTAGAATTTTTTGCCTTGTTTCATTCCTTCCTATAACCCTTTGGGTTCCATTTGAAGTTCTCTCGATTTTTTCGGAGTTCTTTGATTTTTTTTTTTTTTATATATGTTACATATAGTTCTATGTCCCCAGTGCCATAGGTGGAGAGGTAGTATTGCATGTCACCTGTGTCATAGGTGGAGTGTTTGCATGAATTGCGGTGCTCTCACGCGTTTTATGACTTGGTGACTACTTATGTACTTCCTTAGAACTATCGGCCCAGACAGTGTTTCTGTCTGTACTGTGTCAGCTTCCCGTAGACTGTGTCATCCTTCATGACACGGTGACAGCTTCCTGTTGACTGCGTCATCGGTCTCTCACTGACACACTCTGTATAGCCGGTGCCTGGCTTAAGATTCCTGACTTAGGGTCTAGTCAGGTTACAGGCATCCGCCTCTCCCACCGCTGGTGTTCTTTGGCATCCGCCTGTCCTTGTAACGCTATTCTTGTCTCCGTGTATAGATTGGCGCGTCTGTCTCCGCTGCATACATCTCTCTCCACTCTTCGAAGTGCTTTCTAGCTGATAGGCGACAGACGGCAGGGAAGGAACAAGAAGGGAAGATGGAGGAATGACTGGATGGGGGGGGGTGGCTTCCTTGATGGCGGAAGGATCCTCCTCTCCGGCAGCAGAGGCCGTCGGCGGGCGCACATCCATCAGCCAATTTGTCGTCATGTCAGGACTTCGGAACTTCCAGAATGAAGCTCGTTGAAGCCAAGTAGAGGACGACGCAGAAGATGCATTGCAAAGCAGTGGTACCATGATGAGCCCGATAACCTATCAGCTTATACACTCAAGGAGTGGAGAGATGCTTGCAGCGGTAGACGCACCAATTTAGACACGGAGATGAGAATAATTAAAGGGACTGGGGACACACATAAGACACCAGCGCTGGAAGGGGCGGAAGCCTAGAACCTAACCTAGAACCTAAGCCAGGAATATTAAGCCTGGTGCAGGCAATACAGCGCGTGTCAGGGGATTAGGGGACGCAGCCCACCAGGAGCTGTCACCGTGTTATGAAGGATGACACAGTCTACGGGAAGCTGACACAGTACAGAAAAGCAGTTACTATCTATCTACAGCTATAGTTGTAAGGAAGTACAGTAGTAGTCACCAAGACATAAAACGATCGAGTGAACCGCAATTGATGCTGATACAAAATAAATGTGGGTCCAAAATCAAAAAAATGTTTTCGACAAAATGTTCCGAAATTTTATTTTGTCTTAACCATCAGTTCTAGTTAATGTGGGTTAATCGGTAACAACTAACCCGTTCTATTCATACTGAACTACTGCAATCAATCCAAAAATATCTCATTCAACGCATCCTGCATGGCTCCCACACCACTCTTTGTAAAGTCCGTTCCCACACAGGTATCCTTGGAAATGACAGGGCAGACATTCTGGCACGTAAGGCAGCTGAGCACCCTGCCTCCACCAATTGTACTGACAACACTGGGGAAATCCCCCGCCACAATGTCTACTGGCCCACAGTTCAAACTCCTCGCACACCCATGGGAGATATTCCCCCACGCATCCTAGCACCTAACCTTACACAAGGTATCACCTCTAACCTGCCCACTAGTTGCCATCTTGGCCAACACCCTCTTAAAGGGATTTATGCAACCATCTGGGCTGATAACACCCCCCACCAACTTCCTCATACATGCAAGTAACAAATTTTGGACCTCAACCCTTGTCCAACATACAACTAAATTCCACATCCTTAAAGCCCGCTGGGGTAGACTGTGGAACCGAAAACTTGCATTCCGCTGGAAACTCCCTTATATTACCAGCACTCACCCACCCACGAACTCCCTATGCCCCATCTGCCACACTTGTGAGGACGGAGCGGGCCACATCCTGGCGGGCTGCACACACCGGACTTTCATGGGGCTCTATATCAAGAGACATGACGCCGCAGTGCGACTCATCCACAAGGCCATTTGCACCGGAGCCCTGGGATCCCGCAGAATGATCATGGACGCTGGCAAGGAAGAGGACCTCTCCAGGGGGGTCCTGGGCAAACGTCTCCCTGACTGGCTACGCCCCCCCCACTATCACTGTAGAGGACTGGAAGAGAATGAGACCTGACCTCGCCGTCCTACCTGACATAGACTCTCCTACCTGTATGGCTGATAAAGAACTCTGGGTTCTTGAGCTTGGATACTGCTCTGATACCAACCATGCTACTAAGTTTATCACAAAACATGCCCAGCATGTCGAATTAGTAAATGGCCTTAGATCGGCTGGATACCTCGTTCACGACGAAGTTATCACCGTTGGAACAACTGGTACTATTCCAACCTCTTTTTTGACCACTATGACCACACTTGGACTTAAGAGACCGTGTGCCCTTAAACTGGCGGACAAAGTCCACTCCCACACCATCACTAGCTTTCAGAGCAATTTCCAGTGCAGACGTTTTTGTTATTGTCCGTTGCGTCGGACACTGAGTTGGCATAGTGCACGCGTGGTCCTGGTGCTCCAGGACCCGGGTTGCCTGCCGCCAGGCCATAGGCTAGCTATGGCCTGCACGTGTCTTCAGAATCTTCCTGGAGACTTCCCATTCTATATAGCCGCACGAGTTGCGATGTTAATCTATCTGCTCCTTCAGTCTTCACTGTGTAACGACTCTGTCGATTGAAAGGTTATCGGCCCGACCGCTACCCGCAGACAGCGCCCCTGCGCCCGTGCCAAGTGGATCTTCAGCCACTCGGGGAAGAGCGAAAACCGCGAAATGTAGGAGAAAGGCCCGTTTTGCAGCGGAACAGCAGTGAAATATAGGAGAAGGGTGGGCGAACGATCTCGGCTCAGCGCAGATCATCGATTCTGCTGGTCACCCAGAACTTTTCGAAGACTGAAGCGTGGCCATTGATTTCTCGATTGCTCGTTAACTCCTAAGTTTTAATACGCGGCGAGCTATACAACCTTCTGTCTCTCGTGGGTTTCGTAGCAACCTTTAAGCGGGGTCATTCTTGCGAACCTGCGAAGGTTAGCCATCGATTCCGAGATAGGATGAACAATTCGGCAACGGAGTATTAGCTCGAACAGCTTTCTAAGGGAATAGCTTTCATCGAGGAAATGTGCGTTCGAAGGCACCGATGTGCTTTCGCTGCAGGCGACGAAAGAGGCGCTAATGTAGGGCGAAACAAGGGTGATATAAATCCCTGTGATGAAAGCTGACGTCACGCGGAAGTATTAGTGTAACCGAGTCTAACTGCAGGAATATTCGATGACCCCGCGATGACCTGTCAGTGCTTGTAGTTATTTTGGTAGATGTTTTCGCTGAGTTTCTTTCCACGTACACTTCGCCAAGGCGGATTGGTCGCGGCATGGCGAAATGTCTCCCAAGTCTGAGGCATTTCGCCTTACTGTGTCTACTCCGCTGTAGGCGGTTTAGATACGGCTGACCTGTACGTGGACCTGTGTAATCTTAGGGCCATTGCAATATTTGACCAGGTCTATCGGCTTGCAAGCCACGCAAACCCTCAGTCTATCTCTCATAGTTCCTCCCTCGTCACTTGGGTAATGTCGGCCTCGCTTCCCATTGTTCTTTGTGCTGCAATTGTAATTCCGGCGGCCTGATTTCTTTCCTCCTTTCTTTTCTGCTTTCTTTTCTGGATTACTGCGCCACACCCTTCGGCGTGGACTAGTGCAGTAGCGCGAGCTAGTGCGTCCGATCTGTTGTTTGAAACATGACCTTACATCGCTTCCGTTGCTGCTCGCAACCGATCCGATCACGTTAGACCTGTGTAGGTAGTCATTGCATCTGATGAAGGCCGCGTATCTTGCAACCAGCAGTCCGCATGGAATAGCTGCGCCCATTGCAGCATCTCGGCTGCCCACCCAACGTTGCGCTGGACACTGACGATTGTGGTGGTCTGTGGAGTGTAATGAGCCAGGAGCATGACTTCAGCTTCAGAGGCCAGCATGATTAAACTAATTAGTTGGCACTGTGCAAAGTAGGATGCTGGGAAAACTTGCTCCCAACTCATATGTGAGTTATACTTCCATCTGTTCTCACCTGGGCTCGTGTTGAGCTTGACACAGGCCTTACACTCTAGTGGGATCTTACACTGCCCTGACTGCATGGTGCACTTGAGCATTGTATCAGGAGATGCTCCCATGCGTGGCAATTATCCCTTGAGACCCTGCATGAAAGATGGTGGCAGCTTGTATGGATCTTGCATGGTAAGGTCGTCCTCTTGTACCTTGATTTTCTTGATGTCCCGTATGCGAGGATTCTTCAGGCGGTACGGTTGAGGAGCACATTTGCCTCTTGCTTCCTGCCCCATTGCACATGCAATGTGTCTGTTTGGCTGACGCGCTAGACCCATGTCCATGGAATGCAGCTTGGGTCTTCCGGATCCCTTCTGCTTGGTTAACTCAGACAAGGGTGAACAATTCAAGGCTGGGGTAGGACCTGAGGTTCGGGTACCTGAGCTTGAGGCAGGTTTTACTTCCAGGGGGATCTTCCGACCAACATGCCAAAACGACGCAAAGGGTGTAAATAAATGAAACTATGCCTGCCCTCCATTTTGCAGGGACCCATGCTCTGTCTGGTAGGGGTCTGAAGCTTGCTTGTAGTTGCGGTTTTGCAACAGTGTGGCCTAGGGTATTCTAAACGCGGTGTCCATATGCTTGCATGCCTGCCTTTTGTGCATGCATGTCTGCATACGTGCCTTTCTGTCTTCCTCGCTCGTGACTGATTGGCTGCCTGTCTGGACGGTGACAGGCATACTTAACATCATTGAGTGTTTATCTGTCTGATTGACTTACTAACCGAAGTGCTCCAGATATTTGTAAGCTCAATCTAGGGAATGAGATTCTGGCTGAATTGCAGGGGTTGCTGCAGCTTGGAGGTTCTGGACACAGAGTGTTCAGCACATGGAATAGTGGCTTGGTTGCCTGCCTGCATGCCTTTCTGTTGCACGCATGTATACTTACCTGTCTGTCTGTTTGAGCGCTAGGCCATTGTCGGCACAAGAGAAGCCCGGTCCACAACATCCGGGGGTGGGGTGGTGGGGTTCTTCCAACTATCTTCAAATAAGAAGTAAAGGGTGCATCTAAATAAAACTATGCCTGCCTTCATTATTTGCAGGGACCAAAGCTCTATCCGTTGATGGGAATTGTATTCCCTCCCAGTTCTGATGTTCCTTTGTCTGAACACATGAGGCTGCTGGACAACAACATCTGTGATAACTGAAGCTTGCTAGTAAGTGTGGTTTCGCAACAGCGTGGTATACGGAATTCTGACGGGATAACGTGCCTAAGTCGTGCACATGAGCCATAGTCTCAGTCGCTACCTTTGTCTCTGTCTATGTCACTGCATCTGCCACTGCCCTTGCCTCTGTCACTGCCTCTGTCTCTTTCACTTGTCAGCCTCTGCCATTCTCCCTCCCCTTCATTGCTCTGTGACGCACGCCCTGCATAGGTCATCACTGTCCTGCCCCTTTCCATTCTCCCTCTCCTTCATTGCTCTGTAAGGCGCACCCTGCTTAGATCATCACTGTCCTGCCTCTTGCCATTCTGCCTTCCCTCCATTGCTCTGTGACGCAAGCCCTGCTTAGGTCATCACTGTCCTGCCCCTTGCCATTCTCCCTCCCTTCCATTGCTCTGTAACGCACGCCCTGCTTAGGTCATCACTGTCCTGCCCCTTGCCATTCTGCCTCCCCTCCATTGCTCTGTAACACACGCCCTGCTTAGGTCATCACTGTCATGCCCCTTGCCATTCTCCCTCCGCTCCATTGCTCTGTAACGCAAGCCCTGCTTTGGTCTTCACTGTCCTGCCCCTTTCCATTCTCCCTCTCCTTCATTCTTCTGTAACGCACGCCTTGCTTAGGTCATCACTGTCCTGCCCCTTGCCATTCTGCCTCCCCTCCATTGCTCTGTGACGCTGGCCCTGCTTAGGTCATCATTGTCCTGCCCCTTGCAGCCATTCTGCCTCCCCTCCATTGCTCTGTAACGCACGCCCTTATTAGGTCATCACTGTCATGCCCCTTGCCATTCTCCCTCCGCTCCATTGCTCTGTAACGCAAGCCCTGCTTTGGTCTTCACTGTCCTGCCCCTTTCCATTCTCCCTCTCCTTCATTCTTCTGTAACGCACGCCTTGCTTAGGTCATCACTGTCCTGCCCCTTGCCATTCTGCCTCCCCTCCATTGCTCTGTGACGCTGGCCCTGCTTAGGTCATCACTGTCCTGCCCCTTGCCATTCTGCCTCCCCTCAATTGCTCTGTAACGCACGCCCTTATTAGGTCATCAATGTCATGCCCCTTGCCATTCTGCTTCCCCTCCATTGCTGTGTAACGCACGCCCTGCTTAGGTCATCACTGTCCTACCCCTTGCCATTCTGCCTCCCCTCCATCGCTGTGTAACGCACGCCCTGCTTAGGTCATCACTGTCCCGCCCCTTGCCATTCCCCCTCCTTTTCATTTCTATGTAATGCAAACCCTGCTTGGGTCATCATTGTCCTGCCCCTTGCTCTTCTGCCTCCCCTCCATTGCTCTGTAACACAAGCCCTGCTTAAATCGTCACTGTCCCGCCCCTTGCCATTCTCCCTCCCCTCCATTGCTCTGTAACGCAAGCCCTGCTTAGGTCATCACTGTCCTGCCCCTTGCCATTCTCCCTCTCTTTCATTGCTGTGTAATGCACGCCCTGCGTAGGTCATCATCACTGTTCTGCAACTTGCCATTCTCCCTCCGCTCCATTGCTCTGTGACGCAAGCCATGCTTAGGTCATCATTGTCCTGCCCCTTGCCATGCGCCTCCCCTTTGTCGCTGTTAATAAACACATGCCCTGCCCTGCTCATTACCGTCTTGCCTCTCACTGTTCTTATTGGCCTGCATTGCTCATTTCCCTTCCTTGCTATCTAACGCATGCCCTGCTTTGCTCATACCCGCCCTGCCCCTTGCTATGTTCCCTGCCCTTCCTTGCTATCTAACGTATGCCCTGCTCTGCATGTCTTGCAGGGCAAGAGGATGGATGGATGGATGGAAATGCTACGGCTGCAATCAAGATTGTTGCCACGAAGTATCAGCATGTATAGCGGTGCTCTCACGCGTTTTATGACTTGGTGACTACTTATGTACTCCCTTAGAACTATCGGCTCTCCTGAGCCAGCTTCCCGTGGGACTGAGTCATCTTGAGATGACTCAGTGGCAGCTTCCTGTCACCTACGTCTCCGGTCTGATCTGTACCCTGTTAGGTTCCTGTCTACCGCCTCCTTTCACCACAGGTGCCCCTTTATGGGTCTCCTGTGTCTGTAACGTTATCCTTGTCTCCGTGTATAGATTGGTGCGTCTGTTCCGCTGCTTTAATCTACTGTCCACTCTACCGGAGTGATTTCAAGCTGATAGGTTACTGGGCTCCTCATCACTACCACTGCTTTGATAATGCAACTTCCGCGAGGGCCTCCTGCCGGCTTTGTGAAACTTACCAAACTTAATGGTGTTTCATGGGCTCGTGGGATCCGCAGTGTCATTGTGAGCAATGGATGCGACCGAATCCTCCCAACGGGGGTGAAGGTTCCTCTAGATTGGCTAGACGACTGCGCGCCAGCGGCCTCTGCTGCCGGAGAGGAGGGTCCTTCCGCCATCAAGGAAGTAACCCCCCCCGATCAATCCTCCAACTTTACGGTTCCTTCTCTCAATGTTCGACGCCTGTCCTCTGATGTTGAGGATGTCCTGATGAAGCTGTGTTGTGTACAGACACAGATCATCCGTTGTGCATCAGACCCGCAGCCTCATTGCGTCCCCTTCAATTATGATGAAGACTACTCTACTACTACTGATGATGAGGAGGACTTGAAGAGTGCTACGAGTGCTGACTTCGGTGGCGTGACCCCATCTGCTGCTGCCACTCGTGTCTTTGAGACTTCCGCTGTTTCGCCGGTGTATGAGCCTGCTGATCAGCAGATGCCTAATCGAGAGCTTTCGCCTGTGTATCAGCCTCAGCCTTCGTCGGCGCCTCCCTTTGAGCCTGTTCCCCCGGCTTACCCGGAGGTGGCTAAGCCCACTTTCTTGAAGGGCTTTGCTTCTTTTTCCTCTGCATCTGCCCCCATGGAGCGTGGCCTCCCTGGCTACCACACTCGCTCTCGCGAGGCTGCTGTTTCCTCTGCACGCACCTCTGCTGCTGGTGCCTCCCTGGAACCCCCTCCGCCTCCGCCGGTGGAGCTGCCTCCTGCCCCTGGCCCTCCTCCTATGCTATATACGCGGTCATGCGAATCTTGGGAGCATCTGCTCACTGGTGGATCTCCTCCGACTTTAAACTTGCGGGACTACCGCCTGATCAACCAGGATCGACGGGATGGTGAGTCCTTGAACCGCTCTTTGTACGGTCGGATGGATATGCAGGCTACAATGGCAAATGTTAGTGTGAAGCTGAGGCATCGCCGAGTGATGGCTTTCTCTGAGCTTGGTACCAGGTGTCGTTCTTTTCTTGGTCCAGTCACTTCTGGGATTCTGTATCCCCCAGATCATGGTGTTTCCTTTGGTGGTACGAGGCGTAGTGATCACGAGAAGCTTGGTTATCAGTTTGTGCAAGTGCCTGTCCCTCGGTGTCCTGTTAGCCCAGATTTCGAGCTGCTTATGAGTGTTGCGAGGTCCATTCCTGTGATTAGGAACATAGACGACCAGCGCGCTCTTGACGCTGGTCTTGCTGCAGAGTATTTCATGGACATTCGTAGGTCCTTGGCTCCTGTCCCTTCTGCGATTGGAGCTGGGTCTAATACCCTCATTCATGGTGAGTCTCGGTTTGATCCTGCACTGTTGGGTTTCAGTGCACTGCCTCTCGAACGTCAGGAGCTCATGTGTTTAACTATGATGCTCGCGAACATGGAGGACGATATGGTCAAGGTATACCAGGACTTTGCCACCCCTCGGGATATCCTTTTGGATATCCGGAAGACGCAGTCTGATGCCCTTGCCTCTAGAGTCCCTCTCATGCGTATCGAACTTCATAATGCGCACATGGGCCCTTCTGACCGTGTCGATGATTTCTTTCGCATGGTTCGCAGTCTGTGCACTGACCTCCGCAGTGCTGGACATCCTGTCACTCAGCGCCACGCCATGGAAACCATTGTGAATGGGATCCGTTTGATCCGATTTGAATCGCTGCGGATCCAGTACGGTATGATGTTGGCTAACAGACAGACTGTAGATTACTGGTCTTGTCTAGAGGCATATCGGTCTCTCGACATTTTGAACATTGCTCTCCCCAGGTCCGACTCCAGGCATCCTGGTTGGTCCCGGGACGCTCCCCAGTTTCCTGCCAATGCTGCGTTTCAGCGTGGGCAGGGATCTGGTTCTCAGGGTTCTGGTTCCAACAAGCGACGTCTGGATTGCACTTGGGGCCCATGCCTCAGCAAGACGACCCACTCGGAGGATCGCTGTTTCACGAAGCATCCGCACCTGCGTAAGACCAAGCCTGGTGCACCGGTTACCAATCCGGTGCCCATGGCCTTGGCCCTTCCAGGTGTGCTTACTCCGCGGCAGCTGGCCTCCTTGCAGGCTCAGATTGATGGGTATGCTTTGGACAAGAAATAGGAGGTACGCTCTGTCCTTTTCTCTTGCACTGCGAAATTTTCAAATGTCTGCAGCCCGAGCCTGTCTGAGGGTGTCTGGCATGTTGATTCTGGAGCTGGGATGTCAATCACAGGTGATATGTCTTTGTTCACTGTGTTTCATGCTTCTGAGACTGGGCCAGCAGTTAAATTTGGTGATGGTGTGGTTCAACGGTCTGTGGGTCAGGGTTCTATTGTGTTATGTAGTGATTGGTTACCAACACCAATCACTTTAACCAATGTTCTCTACATCCCACACTGTCCGGTGAACCTCATGTCAGTAAATGCTGTTGCCCATGCTCACAACTGCAAGATTTCTTTTGATAGTCTTAGTTGTACTGCCACACAGGGCTCTTCTGTTCTGTGGTCTTTCCCTGCCTCCAGTGATGGTGTGTACAAGTTTGCATGTAGGCCTTGTCACACCCCTCGTGGCCGTTTGTATGGTGCTGAAGATTATCCAGCTTTTGCTCTTGATGTTGATGAGGATGGTGGAGTTGTGATCCCTACCACTCCTGAATGGTTGTGGCATAGGCGGCTGGGTCACCCTGGCTATGATGCCATGCACAACCTTGTAAGGAAGGGTTTGGTTCAGAACTTACCCCTCACTCTCCAACAGGTGCAAAGACTGTCTAAGATCCCATGTGATGCTTGTCAGAAGGCAAAGGGAAAACGTATCCCTTTTCCTAAAGAAAGCAAAACTAGGATCCGTGCCCCATTACAACGCCTTCACTTGGACATCATGGGGCCATTTAATATTAGGGGCTTGCGTGGGGAGTTTTATGTTCTGTGTCTCACTGACCAATACTCTGGCTATGCTGAGGTCTTGTGCTTGAGAACCAGGGATGAAGCTCCCTTAGCAGTTCAAACTACCATCCTGAGATGGATGACTCAGCTGCATGGATTTGTTTTCAAGTGTCTTAGGTCTGACAGGGCTAAGGAATTTATAGTGAAGTGGTTCGAGGATTGGTTAGAATCGGTTGGTGCTGTGCATGAATTGTCCATGGCTTACACTGCTCAGCAGAATGCGACTGTGGAACGGTACAATGGGGTCCTTCAGAACGTAGCTAGGAGCATTCACTTGGAGTCTAAGCTCACTAAGTCCTTCTGGCCCTATGCCTTCCTCGCCGCGTGTTACCTACGCAACCGGCTGCCTAATCAGGGTGACAAGACTCCTTATGAGTTGTTCTTTGGGGTTCTACCTGATGTATCGTTATTGCGCGTGTTCGGGTGCCCATGCTATGTTACCTTGGTGAATGGGAAGAAGCGCAATAAGCTTGACGAAAGGGCGTTATCTGGTAGACTGGTTGGGTATTCTCTGGTGAGTAAGGGTTATTTTGTTTGGGTTCCGAAGTTGCGCCAGGTGGTAGAGAGTCGTGATGTGCTCTTCTATGAACAGTTTAGCTATAACTGTATCCCTGGGCTTTTTCCCTATGATGGATCTCAGTATTTTTCTCGCACCCCTGCCGCTATCATCGGTAAAGGGCTTGATACTACTGACAATGTCCTGGGCCCTTTACCAACCCCGATTGTTGACCGCTTTACTGGTCATGGGATGACGATGCGTCCCAGGCCAGGTAATGATGGTGCTGTATCGCGTGCGGCGGCATTGGGCCAGGGGGAGTCTGATGTTCCTTCAAGCTCTAATTTATTCGAATCTCAGGGGGTCGCCGGGCCTTCCTCTGCGCCACGTTTCGTCGGTGAAGTCGTAGGATTAGGACAGCCTCGGGTCATAGTGGAACCTAGTACAGGTCCACTGCCCACTAGTCGCCACCCCCCGTCCACCTATTCGGATAGCTCGCGGGAGTTGTTGATCACTTCACCCCCTGCTATACCTGGTGGTTTATACCGGACCAGGCATTGCGACGATGTCCGTCACAGATGATGTGAGTGATGACCTGGAACACTGGTCCGGGTCAGATACTGCGTATGGCTGGGGTGTTCCAGTGTACCCAGGCTTCGACGATTTAGAGGCAAAGGAGGCCGGCCTTGTTCAACCACGCATGAGTGCTGCGCTGGGGGCTTTATTACCGGTTACTGCTGATACTGCTGATATCCCCGCTGCCCATGTACAAGTACACTGCTTGTACGTGGGGGCTTTTATTTCTACCTCTACTGAACTCTCTTATAAAGCTGCAATGTTACCTACCAACCCAGACAGAGATCTCTGGCTGCAGGCTATGAAGGATGAGATGGCCTCCCTCCATGCTCATGGCACTTGGGTCCTCACTCCACAGCCTCCTAGGCAGAGGATTCTATCTGGCAGATGGTTATTTGTCAAGAAACATGGGGCTGATGGTTCTTTACGTTTTGAAGCTCGTTTTGTAGTTCGTGGTTTTCTGCAACGTCCTGGGCTGGACTACCATGATGTATATGCCCCCGTCTCCTCTAAAGCAGGTCTTCGTGTGCTCCTTGCTGCCATCACTCATAGAAAAATGTTTGTGAGGCAGCTGGACATCAAGACTGCATTCTTGAATGCCAAGCTGGAACCTGGTCTGGACCTGTTCTGCTACCAGCCTGAGGGCTTTCATGAACTTGGTCCTGACAATGTTCCCCTTGTGTGCTAATTAAATCTCTTTATGGTTTGAAGCAGGCACCCAGGGCTTGGAGCAAAGATGTAAAGCAGGTTTTGGTTGCCCACGGTTTTACCATGTGCAAAGCTGAACCTGCTCTGTATTTCAGGAGGGATTCTACTGGTGGGTGGAGCTATGTCCTGACCTATGTGGATGACTTTATCTGTGCTTTTAGTGAGCTGCATAGGTATGCCTTGCTGATCAAGGCTATGGAAGCAGCTGGGTGGGAAGTCAAGGAAATGGGTGTACCTGTCCAGTTCCTTTCATTGGACATGACTTGTACACTTGATTCTGACGGCAGGTGTGTTAAGATCGACCTCTCCCAGCACTCCTACATTGTTGAGCTGGTGGAGCAGTTTGGTCTCACTGCTGCTACCAAGCCCAAGTTTCAGTTCCCATGTCCAAGTGCACTGTCACTGATCCTCCTGGAGAACCTCTGGCCTCTAATAGCCAGTACCTCTCTCTTGTGGGGGCTTTGCTGTACCTGGCTACCTGCACAAGGCCTGATATTTCTTTTGCTGTTAGCTACCTGTCCAGGTTTTCTGCTCAACCCACTGCCCCCCTGTGGGCTGCAGCCAAGCGCTTGCTTTTGTATTTGAGAGAACATTCCCATCTGGGCCTCACTTACACTCACAGCCCTGGTTTCTCTTTTACTGTCTTTAGTGACTCATCCTTTGCTGATGATGGGTCTGACAGGAGATCTCAGACTGGCTATGCTGTGCTTGCTGGAGGCTGACTTGTGAATTGGATGAGCAAAAGGCAACCCACTGTTGCTGTTAGCTCCAGTGAGGCTGAGTATCAGGCCCTGTCTCAGACTGCCAGGGAGGTGCAATGGTTGAAAAAGTTGAGAATTGATCTAGGGCTGCCTTGTGACCTGGTCACCATTCAGGGTGACAACTTGGGGTCCTTGAGCTGGGCCAATGACTGTCAGCTGCTCCCTCGCAACAAGCACATTGATGTCATCCATCACTATATCCAGGAGCTGGTGGAGGATGGCCAGGTGGATGTTGCCTATGTTAACACTAAGGACAACTGTGCTGACCCCTTCACCAAGCCCCTTGATCCTATGGTGTTCTGGCGTTTCATTCGCATGTTTGGAATGACTGCTTCTCCTTAAACCAATTTTTGGTTACATGTATTCTAGAATTTTGGTTACATGTATTCTGGAATTTTTGGTTACATTTAGAGTTTCTTTAAGTTATCATTGATTGGCATTAGGTTCCTATTCCCGGATCGGGTTTTCTATACCGTTGTTACCCGACTTTGATATTTAGTTGTCCTCTTATATCCACTTGGCAAATTTTGGTTCTTTGCCTTGCTTCATACCTTCCCTTACACCCTTCGGGTTTCATTTGAAGTTTCTCTCGATTTTATTTTTCGGAGTTCTTTGATTTTTTTTTTTTTAATTTGTTACATATAGTTCTATGTCACCAGTGCCATAGGTGGAGTAGTACTATTGTATGTCACCTGTGTCATAGGTGGAGTATCAGCATGTATAGCGGTGCTCTCACGCGTTTTATGACTTGGTGACTACTTACGTACTCCCTTAGAACTATCGGCTCTCCTGAGCCAGCTTCCCGTGGGACTGAGTCATCTTGGGATGACTCAGTGGCAGCTTCCTGTCACCTACGTCTCCGGTCTGATCTGTACCCTGTTAGGTTCCTGTCTACCGCCTCCTTTCACCACAGGTGCCCCTTTATGGGTCTCCTGTGTCTGTAACGTTATCCTTGTCTCCGTGTATAGATTGGTGCGTCTGTTCCGCTGCTTTAATCTACTGTCCACTATACCGGAGTGATTTCAAGCTGATACGAAGTAACTACATGTTGAAGATGAAGATATTTAATAGAATCAGCGAGTTAAATAGATGTATAGAAGTATTTGGAGGTTTTCAGTTAGTGGACAATCATGCATTTGTTCGCATAAATAGACAGATAGATGCCTATATCTACTTGCACTTTCCGGCTTACGCTATGGTGTCCTTAACTTCACGTCCTGTGAGTACCGGTATTACACGGATGTAACAATTTCAATTTCAATTTCTTGCACTTGGTTAGTTACACGGCTCCAGCCAGCAATTTGGTTGCTCGCCGTCTTATGCTCGTAATCTATCTTTATATGGTGTATGGATATATGGGAAACTAGGTGTAAGGATTCTTATATAGATAGATATGTAGGTCAATAGGTTAATGGATGCATAGTATATTATGTATGTAATCAACATTCCATCTCGAATCTTGATGTAATTGAGAAATGCCCCTGAAAATGGGCCTGCAAATGTCCCCTCTGCTCCGATTGTCCGCCTTGCCGCACCCATTTCTCCTTACAACGAAGTACAGTCGGTATGGCGAAATGTCTCACCAGGCCAAGACTTTTCGCCTAACCGCAACCATTTCTCCTAACAACGAAGTTCAGTCGGGATGGCGAAATGTCTCACCAGGCTAAGACTTTTCGCCTAACCGCAACCATTTCTCCCTACCGCACCGGTGGAGAAGTGCCGTCGGAATGACTCCGCCTATTGCCAGGTCAGCACTGATGAGCTCGACGCCACGCGGGTATAGGGCTCAGCGCTAGAGTCAGAAGTGCCAGGTCATTAACTCACTATGACTAAATCACGCCTCCGATGACGTTTCGTGCGCGTCACCACCGCGGTCGCCGACCTTTCGCGGTTTTCGCTCTTCCCCGAGTGAGCCCTGCACAAGGTGACAGTTTTCCCTCAGACTAGCTCGACGGCTTGAGTACTGCTTTTGGCCCTGGATTGCCTACGTGTTCACGTGAGGAATCTAACCTGCGCTGCCTCGCCTACTGCCCACACAACTCTCCCGTTGTCTCTACATCCGTCCAAGACGAAACGTAGACGCAGGTCCAGGGTCTTAGTAATCTTTTACGTGAGTTGTGGCACTCATCGATCACACACAGCGTTGCGCAATCCTCTAAGATTGCTTGTGCCACGGATAGTCCAAACCGCTGCACAACCCTCGTACGGGGGGAGCAACGCGGCGGGGGAGAACAAAAATTAGCAACAAAACACAGCAACGGACAGGTAGCCACAGGCAACGAGCCAGCGACCCGCCCTCGAGCACTACACACAGTAAGCACAAAGCTCTAGTTAAGTGGGGGCGGGAGGGGGGGGAGGCGACCCGAGGACCACCTGGCTTCTCACAGCTGACACCATCCTTCCCCTCCCCCCTAAAAACTGTTGTGAAACCTCTACCATCCCAACCAAACCACACAACTTTCCACGCCCATCACCCCACACCCCCGCAAGCCGCCACCTATAGACGAGCCCGAGCTAAACGCACCTAACGCTGTACCGCAAGGGCGCACAGAACGAGACCACAGAAGAACCAAATCCAACTACCACCCCCCCCCCCCCCCCCCCTGCTACTATAACCATCATTACAGACCAATAGGACCCATTTGGTTCCCCCTTTGTTGTCAACACTCCCTCACCACTACCTCCGAACCGCACACCCAAGACTGAAGCCCGACAACCTCACACCCGGATTACCCACAGGCCGGTTTATTAACCCGGTGTGAAGACCAAGACCTCAAGACCCCAGCGCCGCGACAGACCTCATGGCAACTCCAGTCAAGCCCCCTGCACTCATCTTCGACGGCACACCTACTGTACCATGGCACAAGTTTGGACCCTTCCTCCTCCGTCACCTCAGGTTCCACCCTGGGTGCATCTCCGTCGCCATTGAGGCGGCGAAGAACGTACCCCCCAATGGTGAGCCAGCAATTGCCGACGAATACCCATTGGAGGACTCTCATTATCCGAATTTGGACCACGCTAACGCAACTATTGCGGCTCGTGCTGTTCCCCACCCAATCAACATGGTAAAGAATGCTGTCGCTTTCAACGAGATCCTCAAACACTGCTCCGAGCCTATCCAACAGGCCATACTTGCTCACACTGATGTTGCTGCGAAAGCCTACAGGTTCCTCAAACTCACATATGGAGAACGGAACTCTGACCTGGAGACAGGTGCAGTGAGATCCATGTATAACCTCGGTATGACTGCCACTAAGCCACTGCAAGTTTATCTCTCTCGCAGCTATGAGCGAGCTGTATACCTTGCTTCCCCAAGTAAATGGGGTCAGCAACACTTCCATCCCTGCTTTTCTCAGCATAATTGTCCAGGGACTTGCAACTCGCCCAGAGTACAATGGATTCAGGTTCTCTTTCCATAACTCTGTCTGCCCTGACTTTGCTTCATTTCAGACTCAAATCATCAGGTACCAGGTCTCCAACCAAATAACTGACTCCAACATCTCCCCAGAGGAGAATGAGCACATGGCAGCTGCTGCCTTCCACGGACGCCCAAGGAACAGTGTTTTTCCTAAGAACGATTTATCGCGCAAAGCCGATTATTAATGTTTATTTCCGTTTTGGTCCATCGCGCTCCAAGGTGTGGGTAATGTTTTCGGATTTCAGATCTCTGGGTGGAGCATCGCGCGTGCCATATACTTAATGTTTCCGTCTGTCAGATGCCTGGCTGGAGCATCGCGCGTGCCCTATACTTAATGTTTATGGCTTGCGGATGCTTGAGTGGAGCGTCGCGCTGCCAGATACTTAATGTTAGTGGATTGTGGGTACCTGGCAGGAGCATCGCGCAGGTCCCACGTGGGCCCTTGGTGACTTGGCAGCTCTTCGACTTGTCGACCTATTGACAGGTGAAGAGCTGCCAGGCAGAGCGTCCACGAATTTCAAAAAATGTAACGGCCCTGGTCTGTAGAGATGCGGTTTCAGCCAAGGGCCTGAATACAAGATGGCGACCCTCGCCCCTCGTCAACTTGAACCCAGCAGGTTCGCAATCGCTAGATTCTTGCTTCATATTAGTCTCTTCACAGCAATTCGGAACTTTGCTCTCTCTTGCCTCGCTTTCAGTAGCAATTGGCAATTGGAAGATTATCCTATTTCCTTTGCTCGCAACTCGTTTGATCGTTGCTCATTTCATCGTTTGCCTCCCCCCCCCCTCGTCGCTCGTTTGCTACGTTACCCTCTCCCCTCGCGTATTCGCAGATTCAGTAAACGCTGGTGTAACGCTGCCAAAGGCAGCCAACTCGCTCCCAGCAGGTACGCAGCTCTGTGCGCAGTGTGTGTCCCGATTTTTATGTAACCACTTGTAAGCAATATCGGGCGTGCCAGATACTTAATGTTTATGCTCGACCCGGTAGTCTAGACTTCAGTTCAGACATTCGAAATTCCGATGTAACTTTCTTGCTGCTCATTTTCCTTCTTAGCATTCGCGTAGCATATTCGCATTCTCCTGCGTCTGCGCTATTGAATGATACCACCTGCTCTCTGTTCCATACAGTTTCGGTCAACCCCCCCCCCCCGGAACTGCAACCAAACAGGAGCTCATGCTTTCGCAGAGGCAATGCTGCTATCTAAGTCGCCGTCTACAACATCTGACGCGACTCGCAGCAACTTCTGTGGTCGTAGGGTGGTAGACGGTTACTTCTGTAGCAAGCTGCACCTCTGGGCAGTCGGAAGCATGCATTTCCGGATAGAATGCGCCTCTCCCTGGACTTCTCAACAGGGGGGGATGCGAAGCGCACATCTCTGGCGCATTCTTGATGGTCGCTGCCAGGAGCCGAAGCTCCATGCAATCGAGAAACCTACTAACGAACCCTTTTCCCCCCCATGCAGGTACTCAGGACAGCTACCTGCTCTTTCGTATCGGGACCTGCCCACACCCCGCCCGCAGAACCCGCTAAGTCTGGAACTGCGCGGTTGCCCTTCGACCGTACGGCCCAGTTTGAAAAAACGCGTCCTCGCGAGATGCTCGTCATATGATCAGACCCCTGTAGAATCTACACATTTTCCCGCCTACTTTACTGCTTGCTTTCTCTCTTCCGCTGGCACAACCTTAAATCACAGCCCTTCTTACCTCTCTCAGTTTCTCAACCTATCCCCTCAGACCCGAACCTCTCCCGCCATGAAAAACTACGGATCGGCTTTGATGCATGCCATCGGTGGGGACAACGCGACAGGTAATTACCTTCCCGCTCACTTCGAAATCGATTACCCCGCTTTTTCCAACACCGAATCTCCATGTCAATCAGCTTCTCGGCTCCCCACCCACTCGTGCCCCCTGCACCACCCACAACGCACCGATCATACCAATCTAGGCCCCATTGACGACTCTGCAAAGTTCCCCCCATTGCCAACACATTGCCATCCCTTTAGCTAGCAAAACCACCCACACTGGATTCTAAGAGCCTCTTTGAGGATACATCTCTTTAGCAAGCAAACCCACCTATGCTGGATTCTAAGAGCCTCTTTGAGGATACATCTCTTTAGCCAGCAAAACCACCCATGCTGGATTCTAAGAGCCTCTTTGAGGATACATCTCTTTAGCCAGCAAAACCACCCACACTGGATTCTAAGAGCCTCTTTGAGGATACATCTCTTTAGCCAGCAAAACCACCCACACTGGATTCTAAGAGCCTCTTTGAGGATACATCTCTTTAGCCAGCAAACCCACCCATGCTGGATTCTAAGAGCCTCTTTGAGGATACATCTTTTTAGCCAGCAAACCCACCCACACTGGATTCTAAGAGCCTCTTTGAGGATACACACCATCTGCAAAACACCCCTCTGCCTACCTGCAAACACCCCCCTCTCCTCCTGCGTACACAGCTATGCTCATCTGCCAACACCCATGTGCCCATCTGCCTAGCTGCAAGTATCCCCCTGCCCACCTGCAAACATCCCCCTTCCCAATTGCAAACACCGCTCTACTCATCCGCAAACACCCTTGTGCCCATCTGCCTAGCTGCAAGCATCCCTCTGCCCACCTGCAAACACCCCCCTGCCCAATTGCAAACACAGCTCTACTCACCCGCAAACACCCCTGTGCCCATCTGCCTAGTTGCAAACATCCCTCTGGCTAGTTGCAAAGAAACCTCACCTCGCTCATGACACCTTACCCCCCCCTCCTTCCCTCTCCCCCACCCGTGACTTATGGCCCAGCAGCCAGGGTCCAGGACCTGGGGCCCACAACACACAAGCCAGAATGGAGGGCAGGCCAATGGGAGGGGAAGCTCCAAGAGATGAAGGACTTCGAACCCCATGCTGCAAACACATCCTGCCCCATCACCTGCAAGCCTGGGCGCAGACCTTCATGCATAACCAACACGGGCCCAACCTGGCCTACCTTCCTTTACGCTTTCCGTATCATCTTCTCTGATGTCTTGATTTTTGTAATCTTGCTGAACTGTATTGTCCGTAGAAATAGGAGTATCCTCGCCCAACATGGTATATATATGATACCCGGCGCGGTATCCGAGTTTGTAACAAAGGATACTACCCCCCATTACCGCGCGAGTCTATTGCCTACCCCTCCCATCCATCGCACTACTTGGTTGAGTTGGTGGCTTCTTTGGACCACTCCTTCATGGCTAAACTGGACGACCTTCGGGACTCTGTCTCAGAAACGGCACATATGTGCAACGCTCTCTAAAACGGTTTCCCCACCCCCACTTTTAACAGGGACCACCCGATTAGAGGAAACTCATTCTATGCCCATCCCCTCCAGGACTCAACGTGTAGGGGAGGACAGAGGCCCCCTCCACAAAATACACAACCACCCAACTATCACCGAGGCCAGCTCATAAGCCCGGTCCAAAGCACTATCCTACCATACATTGAGAAACAAACTTCAAGCCACTGCCAAGTGCACGCCATTAATGCCTACCCTCGGTGGACCACATGTTTACACAGGGGAAATTTTCAAATTTGGGGAGAGACACCACCAAAATACTCAAAGCAACCCGTAGCAACCTGGGTGTTAGGCCGCTCCACTTCACCTCAGCGGGAAATTTCTCAAATTTGCTAATGCAGGCCTACATGCACACTGAATGCCCCCAGATGGAATACTCCACCAAATTGCACAACCCGATTATAACCCTAAATACACCAATCCCCACAACCTTTCCTCTGATGAATCCTACACCTTTGGGATTCTACCTGGTAGCAGCAAGAAACAAATCCTCGAACGTCTACAAGGACATAATAAATGTATCTTGCACTTTACCACCCCCCTCCCAGCCGCATATGGACATGCCGGCTGCCTCAAACAATATCATAACACCTGGTATTGGATAGACTCAGAAAACCTCTCGCCCATCCCCTTGGACTCCACACCGGGCGCCTGGCAGGCCATATATGAGCAAATCCTCATCCTTAAAGATGAGAGCGCAGACATGAGGTTTTTGGACCCCCAATTCCAGCTTGGAAATGCGTCGGCTGTTACCAAAGATACAACCCCTCCGAACCCAGTGCCTACGCTAACCAACATGGAATGTACCATGATGGAGGACGCCAGCTTACCCCAACGCACCTCCCCCCCAAACACACTAATGGACTGCACATAAGAGATTTCCTTCGACTCCAACCCCGTCGCGAGGGGTGTCTATCCGACCATACAT
>JACBWV010000476.1:860971-935503 GCA_013435795.1 Chlamydomonas sp. ICE-L | reverse complement strand
TTACAACGGCTGCTCCAGCCACCATTTGGTTGCTCTCGCCGTCTTATGCTCTATCTATCTTTATATGTGTATGGAATATGGAAACTAGGTGTAAGGATTCTGATATAGATATATATGTAGGAGGTCAATAGGTTTTATTTGTGCATAGTATATTAGTATGTATCAACATTCCCATCCGCGAATCTGGATGTAATTGTAGAAGGCCCTGAAAATGGGCTGCAAATGTCCCTCTGCTTCCGATTGTCGCCGTGCCGCACACCATTTCTCCTTACAACGAAGTAAGTCGGTAGGCGAAATGTCTCACATGCCAAGACTTTCGCCTAACCTCAACCTTTTCTCCGAACACGAAGTTCAGTCGGATAGTGCGAAGTCTCCACCAGGCTAAACTTGTCCGCCTAACCGCCACCATTTCCTCCCTCCGCACCGGTGGAGAAATGTGCGTCGATTACTCGCCTATTTCCAGGTCAGGCACTGATAGGCTCGACTCCACGCGGGTATAGCTCACGCTAGAGTCAGAAGTGCCAGGTCATAACTCACTATTAACTCACTATGACTAAAATCACGCCTCCGATGAGTGTCGTGCGTCACCACCGCGTTCCGCCGACCTTTCGCTGTTTCGCTCTTCCGATTGGGCCTGCACAAGGTGCCATTTTCCCTCAACTAGCTCGAACGGCTGAGTACTGCTTTTGGGCCTGGATTTTCCTACGTTTCACGTGAGGAATCTAACCTCGCTGTCCTCGCCTACTGCCCACAAACTCCTCCCGTTGTCTCTCTACCATCCGTCAGACGAAACTAAGACGCAGTCCAGTGATCGAGTAGATCTTTGACGTGAGTTGTGCACTCATCAGATTCACACACAAAAGCGTTTGCGGCATCCTCTAGATTGCTTGTGCCACACGGAGATTCAACCCTGCACACCCTAGTACCCCCCCCCCCCCACCCCCCCCCTGCTACTATAACCATCATTACAGACCAATAGGACCCATTGGTTCCCCCTTTGTTGTCACACTCACCACTCCCTCACCACTACCTCCGACCGCACACCCAAGACTGAAGCCCGACAAGGCTTCACACCCCGGATTACCCACAGGCCGGTTTATTAACCGGTGTGAAGACCAAGACCTCAAGACCCCAGCGCCGCGACAGACCTCATGGCAACTCCAGTCAAGCCCCTGCACTCATCTTCGACGGCACACCTACTGTACCATGGCACAAGTTTGGACCCTTCCTCCTCCGGCACCTCAGGTTCCACCCTGGGTGCATCTCCGTCGCCATTGAGGCGGCGAGAACGTACCCCCCAATGGTGAGCCAGCAATTGCCGACGATACCCATTGGAGGACTCTCATTATCCGAATTTGGACCACGCTAACGCAACTATTGCGGCTCGTGCTGTTCCCCACCCAATCAACATGGTAAAGAATGCTGTCGCTTTCAACGAGATCCTCAAACACTGCTCCGAGCCTATCCAACAGGCCATACTTGCTCACACTGATGTTGCTGCGAAAGCCTACAGGTTCCTCAAACTCACATATGGAGAACGGAACTCTGACCTGGAGACAGGTGCAGTGAGATCCATGTATAACCTCGGTATGACTGCCACTAAGCCACTGCAAGTTTATCTCTCTCGCAGCTATGAGCGAGCTGTATACCTTGCTTCCCCAAGTAAATGGGGTCAGCAACACTTCCATCCCTGCTTTTCTCAGCATAATTGTCCAGGGACTTGCAACTCGCCCAGAGTACAATGGATTCAGGTTCTCTTTCCATAACTCTGTCTGCCCTGACTTTGCTTCATTTCAGACTCAAATCATCAGGTACCAGGTCTCCAACCAAATAACTGACTCCAACATCTCCCCAGAGGAGAATGAGCACATGGCAGCTGCTGCCTTCCACGGACGCCCAAGGAACAGTGTTTTTCCTAAGAACGATTTATCGCGCAAAGCCGATTATTAATGTTTATTTCCGTTTTGGTCCATCGCGCTCCAAGGTGTGGGTAATGTTTTCGGATTTCAGATCTCTGGGTGGAGCATCGCGCGTGCCATATACTTAATGTTTCCGTCTGTCAGATGCCTGGCTGGAGCATCGCGCGTGCCCTATACTTAATGTTTATGGCTTGCGGATGCTTGAGTGGAGCGTCGCGCTGCCAGATACTTAATGTTAGTGGATTGTGGGTACCTGGCAGGAGCATCGCGCAGGTCCCACGTGGGCCCTTGGTGACTTGGCAGCTCTTCGACTTGTCGACCTATTGACAGGTGAAGAGCTGCCAGGCAGAGCGTCCACGAATTTCAAAAAATGTAACGGCCCTGTCTGTAGAGATGCGGTTTCAGCCAAGGGCCTGAATACAAGATGGCGACCCTCGCCCCTCGTCAACTTGAACCCAGCAGGTTCGCAATCGCTAGATTCTTGCTTCATATTAGTCTCTTCACAGCAATTCGGAACTTTGCTCTCTCTTGCCTCGCTTTCAGTAGCAATTGGCAATTGGAAGATTATCCTATTTCCTTTGCTCGCAACTCGTTTGATCGTTGCTCATTTCATCGTTTGCCTCCCCCCCCCCTCGTCGCTCGTTTGCTACGTTACCCTCTCCCCTCGCGTATTCGCAGATTCAGTAAACGCTGGTGTAACGCTGCCAAAGGCAGCCAACTCGCTCCCAGCAGGTACGCAGCTCTGTGCGCAGTGTGTGTCCCGATTTTTATGTAACCACTTGTAAGCAATATCGGGCGTGCCAGATACTTAATGTTTATGCTCGACCCGGTAGTCTAGACTTCAGTTCAGACATTCGAAATTCCGATGTAACTTTCTTGCTGCTCATTTTCCTTCTTAGCATTCGCGTAGCATATTCGCATTCTCCTGCGTCTGCGCTATTGAATGATACCACCTGCTCTCTGTTCCATACAGTTTCGGTCAACCCCCCCCCCCCGGAACTGCAACCAAACAGGAGCTCATGCTTTCGCAGAGGCAATGCTGCTATCTAAGTCGCCGTCTACAACATCTGACGCGACTCGCAGCAACTTCTGTGGTCGTAGGGTGGTAGACGGTTACTTCTGTAGCAAGCTGCACCTCTGGGCAGTCGGAAGCATGCATTTCCGGATAGAATGCGCCTCTCCCTGGACTTCTCAACAGGGGGGGATGCGAAGCGCACATCTCTGGCGCATTCTTGATGGTCGCTGCCAGGAGCCGAAGCTCCATGCAATCGAGAAACCTACTAACGAACCCTTTTCCCCCCCATGCAGGTACTCAGGACAGCTACCTGCTCTTTCGTATCGGGACCTGCCCACACCCCGCCCGCAGAACCCGCTAAGTCTGGAACTGCGCGGTTGCCCTTCGACCGTACGGCCCAGTTTGAAAAAACGCGTCCTCGCGAGATGCTCGTCATATGATCAGACCCCTGTAGAATCTACACATTTTCCCGCCTACTTTACTGCTTGCTTTCTCTCTTCCGCTGGCACAACCTTAAATCACAGCCCTTCTTACCTCTCTCAGTTTCTCAACCTATCCCCTCAGACCCGAACCTCTCCCGCCATGAAAAACTACGGATCGGCTTTGATGCATGCCATCGGTGGGGACAACGCGACAGGTAATTACCTTCCCGCTCACTTCGAAATCGATTACCCCGCTTTTTCCAACACCGAATCTCCATGTCAATCAGCTTCTCGGCTCCCACCCACTCGTGCCCCCTGCACCACCCACAACGCACCGATCATACCAATCTAGGCCCCATTGACGACTCTGCAAAGTTCCCCCCATTGCCAACACATTGCCATCCCTTTAGCTAGCAAAACCACCCACACTGGATTCTAAGAGCCTCTTTGAGGATACATCTCTTTAGCAAGCAAACCCACCTATGCTGGATTCTAAGAGCCTCTTTGAGGATACATCTCTTTAGCCAGCAAAACCACCCATGCTGGATTCTAAGAGCCTCTTTGAGGATACATCTCTTTAGCCAGCAAAACCACCCACACTGGATTCTAAGAGCCTCTTTGAGGATACATCTCTTTAGCCAGCAAAACCACCCACACTGGATTCTAAGAGCCTCTTTGAGGATACATCTCTTTAGCCAGCAAACCCACCCATGCTGGATTCTAAGAGCCTCTTTGAGGATACATCTTTTTAGCCAGCAAACCCACCCACACTGGATTCTAAGAGCCTCTTTGAGGATACACACCATCTGCAAACACCCCTCTGCCTACCTGCAAACACCCCCCTCTCCTCCTGCGTACACAGCTATGCTCATCTGCCAACACCCATGTGCCCATCTGCCTAGCTGCAAGTATCCCCCTGCCCACCTGCAAACATCCCCCTTCCCAATTGCAAACACCGCTCTACTCATCCGCAAACACCCTTGTGCCCATCTGCCTAGCTGCAAGCATCCCTCTGCCCACCTGCAAACACCCCCCTGCCCAATTGCAAACACAGCTCTACTCACCCGCAAACACCCCTGTGCCCATCTGCCTAGTTGCAAACATCCCTCTGGCCAGTTGCAAAGAAACCTCACCTCGCTCATGACACCTTACCCCCCCCCCTCCTTCCCTCTCCCCCACCCGTGACTTATGGCCCAGCAGCCAGGGTCCAGGACCTGGGGCCCACAACACACAAGCCAGAATGGAGGGCAGGCCAATGGGAGGGGAAGCTCCAAGAGATGAAGGACTTCGAACCCCATGCTGCAAACACATCCTGCCCCATCACCTGCAAGCCTGGGCGCAGACCTTCATGCATAACCAACACGGGCCCAACCTGGCCTACCTTCCTTTACGCTTTCCGTATCATCTTCTCTGATGTCTTGTTTTTGTAATCTTGCTGAACTGTATTGTCCGTAGAAATAGGAGTATCCTCGCCCAACATGGTATATATATGATACCCGGCGCGGTATCCGAGTTTGTAACAAAGGATACTACCCCCCATTACCGCGCGAGTCTATTGCCTACCCCTCCCATCCATCGCACTACTTGGTTGAGTTGGTGGCTTCTTTGGACCACTCCTTCATGGCTAAACTGGACGACCTTCGGGACTCTGTCTCAGAAACGGCACATATGTGCAACGCTCTCTAAAAACGGTTTCCCCACCCCCACTTTTAACAGGGACCACCCGATTAGAGGAAACTCATTCTATGCCCATCCCCTCCAGGACTCAACGTGTAGGGGAGGACAGAGGCCCCCTCCACAAAATACACAACCACCCAACTATCACCGAGGCCAGCTCATAAGCCCGGTCCAAAGCACTATCCTACCATACATTGAGAAACAAACTTCAAGCCACTGCCAAGTGCACGCCATTAATGCCTACCTCGGTGGACCACATGTTTACACAGGGGAAATTTTCAAATTTGGGGAGAGACACCACCAAATACTCAAAGCAACCCGTAGCAACCTGGGTGTTAGGCCGCTCCACTTCACCTCAGCGGGAAATTTCTCAAATTTGCTAATGCAGGCCTACATGCACACTGAATGCCCCCAGATGGGAATACTCCACCAAATTGCACAACCCGATTATAACCCTAAATACACCAATCCCCACAACCTTTCCTCTGATGAATCCTACACCTTTGGGATTCTACCTGGTAGCAGCAAGAAACAAATCCTCGAACGTCTACAAGGACATAATAAATGTATCTTGCACTTTACCACCCCCCTCCCAGCCGCATATGGACATGCCGGCTGCCTCAAACAATATCATAACACCTGGTATTGGATAGACTCAGAAAACCTCTCGCCCATCCCCTTGGACTCCACACCGGGCGCCTGGCAGGCCATATATGAGCAAATCCTCATCCTTAAAGATGAGAGCGCAGACATGAGGTTTTTGGACCCCCAATTCCAGCTTGGAAATGCGTCGGCTGTTACCAAAGATACAACCCCTCCGAACCCAGTGCCTACGCTAACCAACATGGAATGTACCATGATGGAGGACGCCAGCTTACCCCAACGCACCTCCCCCCCAAACACACGAATGGACTGCGACATAAGAGATGTTGCCTTAGACCCAACCCCGGCCGCGAGTGCTATCCTACCATACATTGAGAAACAAATTCGATGCCACTGCCGAGTGCACGCCATCAATGCCTATCTCGGTGGACCATATGTCGACACAGAAAAAATATTCAAATTTGGGGAGAGACATCACCGGATACTCAAGGCAACCCGTAATGACCTGTGTGTTTGGCCGAACCACTTCATCCCTCGAAGGGAGAATTTTACTAATATGCTGATGCAGGCCTACATGCACACCGAATGCCCCCAGATGGGAATACTCCACCGAAGCGTACAACCTGATTATAATCCGGAACACCCAAACCCACACGACCTTATCCCTGATGAACCCTACAACTTTGGGATCCTACCCGGCAGTAGCAAAGACCAAATCCTCCAACGTCTGCAAGGACACAGTAAATGTATCTTGCACTTTACCACCCCCCTCTCAATCGCCTATAAACATGCTGCTTGTCTAAAAAAATACCATAACATCTGGTATTGGATAGACTCAGAAAACCTCTCGCCAATCCCTTTGGACTCCACACCGGGAGCCTGGCAGGCCCTATATGGGAACATCTTCATCCTTAAAAAAGAGAGCGCAGATATGAGGTTTTTGGACCCCCAATACCATCTTGACGTTGCGACGATGGATACTGTAGACACAACCCCTACTACAACTCCTACAAAACCCATGCCTCCACAACCCAACATGGAAGATACCATGATGAAGGACGCCAGCCCGCCCAATCGCACATCCCCCCCCAACACGCAAATGGACTGCGATACAGGAGATGCTGCCCCAGAGCCAACCCTCCCACTTGCAGCCACCACCTACCACCCCGGGGTCACTACCCTCCTACCTGGACAACCCAATCTCTGCACTGTCACTTGCAACGCCCCAACTGTCAACAACCTGAAAAAACGTGGTAACACAGAGCACCCCCCCCACACAAAAAATATCAGGCACCCCAACAAGCATCTGAAACACTCACAAAAACTGGGCCCCAACATTAAACTCAAACAAACACCAATCCACAACTTTTTCCCCTCCATCTCTACCACCACCATTTCCAAGGGAGCCTCCCCCCCCCAACAGACTAAGAAGCTCAAACAAACATTATTTAAACCAACCATTCCTTTTACCCCTAAGGATAATGGACCTGCCCAACAACCCACCCACCATGTCCAGTCACCCCTAGACTACTACATGGATAACATACATTTTCTACTCCTCAACTGCAGAGGGCTGAGGAGCTCCTGGGAGCTAATTCTCAATCACATCCTAGACCACAAACCAGATGTGGCTATTCTTACAGAAACCAAACTGCTCTCCTGCCTCTCCTTCATCCAATTCATCAAGAAGGAACTCCCCCAATACTCCCTTCACCACAGTAGTGTGGCCAAAACCCCGGACAACAACCACGGTAAAGGAGGGGTCATAATCCTCACCCACAAGCAATTAGGCCCCCCCGTCCACCATGAAGTCAATGCAGACCTGGCTGGTTGCCTGGTGCACATCACCTTCGGCTCAACCACCCTAACTCCTACACACATCATAGGCGTCTACATGCCCCATGACCAACCCCAGCAACGGCAAGCCGCATATACATACATCGGGACTCACACCAAAAAGCCCAATCACACCACACTCTGTGGAGGGGATTGGAATGCAACCCTCTTTCCCTCAGATAGATCTACCCACGCCACTTCCCACACAGACCAACATCACATATCAATGTGCTCCCAACTCAACCTCCACCCCACCAACCCTTTCACTAGAGCACCCACCTTCCATTGCTACCAGGAAGGCAACCTCGAGCACCACAGCAGAATCGATGACATCCTCATCTCCCCTTGCCCCAACCCCCTCCAGCCCCATATAAGTGAAAAAACCAGGGAGGTCGGAGGATACCTAGACCACATGGCCCTTCACCAAATTATCCCCCCTATTTACCTTCCCATACCCCTGACTTTGACTGACACCCCCCCCTCCTAGACCCCAACAACTAGTCACCCCCGTCAGCAAGGCCTCCATGAACGCCACCAGAAAGGCCATTGAAGAAACGCACACTACCTTCTTCATGGAACACACCCAAACCATCAGGGACTGGTGGGACCAGGCCACCAACCTCATAGGAGACAATTCCCTCCCATCCCACCTCCACCAAGTCAAACACACTCTCCTTGCAAAAGGATTAGACCTCGACCATCTCAGCAACCAGATTATGGAACCTATTAGGATGGCCCTCACCACTATGTTTGACACCTGCCCTACCAGGAACCAAATCCCAGGGCACTTCCTTGACAGAAAGAAGAGCAAAGCCCACGCCAAAATCAACTCCCATATCCAACAGCTTAAGACGTACAGGAAACTCCTAACCACCGACCCCAACTCCTATCACACTGCCCATTCTACTCTCCTAGAAACATGCCATGACCATCCCGACACCCTCACCCATATCAAGCTTGCCTCAGACCATGCCTCCCTTTTGGCTGCAATCAATATATCCCTCGATGAGGCCCTCCCTGCCCTCCGGAGAATCCTCACGAACAGCAGACAAACAGCTACCGCCACTGGCAAAGCAGCCTTCATGACCTAGCTATCCAACAAACCTAAACAAGCCCACAGAAATATCTTCAAAACTTCGGAGAATCCGACGTCACCCCAGACTCTCCAAGACCCCACGACTGGCCAGCACAAAACGTCCACTAAAGACCTGATGGACATCTTGGGGGAGCACATGGGACACATGATGGCCCCCCCTCACCACACGTGCACCGGCAAATACCTACCCCAGGACAGACAGACCACCCCCCCTCCATGGGCCTCCCTGCTAGACACATTCTCCCTAGAAACCAAGGCCCAACCCCACCAACACTCTAACCCCATCCTACCCTACCTCATGGAGTTCTCTAATTACCAAACATGCATCCAACACGTAGCAAAAAGCAAACAGGCTGGCCCAGACGGAATCCCCAATGAACTACTAACCTGCCTCCCTTGGTCTTAGCACCACACCATACATAAAATGTTTGGGCTTATGTGGATCACTGGCTACACCCCCATGTGCTGGAAGACCTCCAACACAATCATGCTTTACAAGAAAGGAGACCCCACCCAAGCCAACCACTACAGACCTATTGGCCTCAACAACACGATGGGTAAATTGTGGACTAACATGGCTACAACAGTGATGTCCAAATACTTGGATCAATACCAAGTCCTCAGTGACTCCCAAGAGGGATTCAGACAGAACAGAAGCACCCATAGGCAGCTCACCCAACTCCTACATGACATCGAGGATGCGGCCCACTCTAAAAGAGACCTGTTCGCTGCCTACTTTGACTTCTCATCTGCCTTTAATATGGTGGACCATGACAAGCTGTTCCAAACTATGTACGACCTTGGAATCCCGGTAGATGTCATTGAAACAGTGAAAGGAATTTACAACGGGGCTACCACCCACATGTACCTCAACAACACCCAAGGCAAACCCATTCAAATCACTAGAGGCACCATCCAAGGTGACACCCTCTCCCCCCTACTCTTCATCATCTTCATCGAACCTCTCCTCAGATGGCTACAAGCCGGGGGCAGAGGATACAAGCAAGGCATAACCTCAACATCCAATACTGACCAAGATAAAACAGGTAGTCTAGGATATGCTGATGACACCAGTGTGGTCACTAACACAGCAGACGACCTCAAGGTACAATGCCTTAAAGTGCAACAATTCAGTACTTGGTCTGGGATTCCTCTTAACGGGGGTAAATGCATGATCACTGGCATATTGCATGGCTCCCACCCCAAGGATCCCACCAACCACAAGGCCCTAACCAAACTTCTCCACAACACCATCCTCATTAACGACACATGGGCTACATACCTTCCCCCCAATGAACCATACAAGTATCTAGGGGTGCCGGTTAGCCTCACCCTAAACTGGAGACCCCTCATGAAACAAGCCCTGGCCCTCATACATAGTAAAGGACACCAAATCCTCACCACTGCTAAACCGAAAGGCGCCACCCCTCTCCAATGTCTCAGACTCATCACCACGTGTATTAAACCTGCCATCACCTACCCTATGACTGTAGCACCCTACAGCTATTCAGATATAGGCATCTTAGACAAGGCCATATGGACCCTGGCTAAAAAATGCTGTGACCTACACCCCTCATTCCCAACTGCTAGTGTCTGCCTCCCCTTGGGACAGGCAGGATTGGGCATCCCCTCCCTAATAGTGGACTATGCTCAAATTACAGCAGCCCACCTCACTAGGTCCCTCAACGACACCGGGAAATTAGGTAGGCTAACTAAAGCCCTCCTCCACAAAGAAGCTGCTATGCTCCAGGGTATGGATCCTCTTACCTTGCCCAGCCACACACTTCAATACTTTACCCTGGCCAAGCAAATGCACATCCTCAAAAGAGCCTCCATCCAAATCCATATGGAGGACGAAACCCTACTCAAACTCCCTCCCGGACATACCCGAACACACCATTCCCCCCAGTCTTCTCAAAACCCTCATCCCCTTGGGCATTACTTCCCTAGCTGACATTGTGAGCCCTGATGGGACCACAATCATCCCATCCAATACCCTCTCGCACACCAACGGCACAAGAGTCTCCACTAGGCATAAAGTTGCCCTCAACAGACTCAGCCTACACCTGTGCTCTCCACCCCCACCTGGAAGCCCACCTCAACCCTACTCCTGCCACAGCCCCCTGCCCTTGGCATCGAGGACCCTCCCCGTCCACCTACGCATCCCCCAACGGCACATTACCAAGTTCTCCACATATACTATCAGCCACCACCTTAACAACTGGGACACCGCCCCCGTACCACCCCGACCCTTGACCCCCAATGCCGTCATCCGTACCCCAACCACAACACAGCCCCCCACGCATAATATCGAGGAGATCCCTGCCTCCAATGCACACATGTGGTGGGCCAGAGAGTCCTATCTTCACCCCACCAAGTATGCTCAAGCCTGGAGCACTGACCCCAAGATTGCTTGGACTGCCAGAATGCAATTCATCAGAAATGACACCCACAAATGTACTGACGCCTCCTACTACAAAAACCACACCATCCGTAAGAACAGCCCCCCCGACGACCTGGTGCATGCTGTCTCTACCCCAGACCTTCTTGCTCCCCCAACCCCAGCCAAGCTCCTCCACCTCCTATATGGCAACCAACACAGCCTGACCCACCTCCTGGGCTTCAGAGCCCAAAAGAGGAAGGCTAACGAACCCCGAGAAACCCCCCATCACAGATATTGGAGGGTCCAGAAAGCCCCATGTACCATTCTCTGCCACCATCTCCCTTGTTACATATCTGCTGGCCTCCCCGTGCATTCCCACACCTACTCCTCTGCCACCTCCATTGTGGTCACTTGGTCCCCCGTCCATCTCACAGAGGAACAAATCACCCTGCTGGTTGGTCCCACCAGATTCCAGGAACTCCTCCATGCCTACAACACTGAATCTACCCCCAAGGCCGCCACCCCCTCCATTCCACCCAGACAAGACCTCCACCTCACTAACCTCCAACAACAAGGACAGTGGGCGGAGGGAGGAGAGTTTGATGCCAAATGGTACAGCGAACTCAGGCAAAACCTCATCATTAGCACGTCAGACCACAACCCAGGCTGGGATATCCACCCCCCCGGCAAATACCACATACAGGCTGGTACACTGAATGACAGGTACCACCACCTCCCCCCCCAACTCAACAACGGAGACACCACCTACGTCTACTCACCAACAGGCCAGTGTGTCGGTCATATACCCCTCTCCCAACTCCACCTCCTCCACCACAGATACCATACCACCAAGGCACACTCTCCCCACCTCTGGACCCTCCACAGCACAGGAACCTTCGCTGGCGACATAGCCACCCTCCTATCACAGCACAAAGACACTACCATCTCCAATGTCTCCCCTGCCATACACAAAGCTATGTCCACCCTGGGGATGACAACGGACCTTGACACATCACCCCTCCTAATGAGTCCCCACCTCCCCATGGGCAACACCCCCACCCCCATTGGCCAACTGTTTGGCTTAGGACCCCACTTCTACTCCCAACCTTGGTACGGGGGAAACACACATCTCACCAGCCAGAACCCTGAAGAGGCCCACAAGGCTGTTCGATGGGCACTAGGCAGTGCCATACATGCTCACACCCTAGATATTCCCGCGTGCACCATCCTCTTGGTCCCACACAAACCCACATATGCCCATAACGCCCTCCTAAATCACCCATGGGCTATGGAACTAGCCACTCTGCCTCCCAAGGCCAAACCCCTCACCCCCTCCCTAATATGGACGGGGGGCAAACTCACCCTTGCCAAGAGACACAGAGGAACCTACAAACTCATTGCCATCTCAAACCCAGCTGGCCATGCCAAGTACCTCCACAACCCACCCACTACATGGGCCCAAACCATGAGGGACATGGGGGCCACTTCCATCCCACGACCAGGTCCCCCCCCCTCCCAACTGGGCCTCCCTACCACCCACCTACCCAAGGCACTTAGCTCCCTCCTTAAGACCTGGGCACAACAACCCACCCCCATGCAGATAGACCCCACACCCATAACACCCCCCGTGCTCCCGTGCACACATGCTATCCTACAAGCACCAGGCCTCGCTCTATACACAGATGGAAGTGCCATCATAGACAAAGAAGGCGTCCTACGCTTAGGGGCAGGCGTATACTCCCCCAGGGCCGCTGCACGTTGCCTCCGCATAGACCCTGGCGGACAGGGCATCACTGCCGACATCAATCGCGCGTAACTCGTGGCAATCCAACAAGCACTCATACACTCCGAAATAGATAAGGAACTCACCATCTACTCCGACAGCTTATGTTCCTTGCAGCTCATTAAACTGCACATTTACCTCCCCAGCAGAACCCGGGAAAACAAACACCGCGACCTCCTGCAAGACATCGCCATCCACATTATCAACAGACACAACGCTGCTGCTACCACACGCCTGCTTAAGGTCCGATCTCACTCAGGAATCGTAGGGAATGACGAGGCAGACACGCTCGCGAAAGAAGCGACGACAGGATACAATGTAATTGGGCTAGTTAAAACAGGGGAACATGCGCACCTCAACATGCATTGGCTGTCTGTCCAGCCCCCCAAATCTATTAATGGGGACCAGCCCCCCCGGCGTCCGGCCAACAATCTCACCAAGGGTATCAAGGCTAACCTCCCCACCCCCCTGCACACCGGGCATGCCAACACCACGGGCATATACTCCTCCATGTGGGAGCAAGCCAACCCCTTCCTCCTCCCCCAGGCTAGTAATCGTTTCTGGCAATCCACTGACATCAAATGGTGGCAAAAAATACAAATCCACAAGGCTAGGTGGGGACGCTTATGGACTAGGAAACTGGCATACAGATACAAACGCCCCTATGGTACCAGCACTAGCCCCCCCCTTTGATGATAACTGCCCTCTTTGTCGCAAAGCACAGGACGGAGCTGGCCATATTCTTGCTGGGTGCAGCCACCCTGTCTTCAAAGGAATGTATATCAACAGACATAATAAGGCGGTCCAACTCATCCAAAAGGCAGTAGCCAAAGGAGCTCTGGGGGCTCTCCCCATGTACATGGATGCAGGCACTTGTGAAGCGACATCCGACATTCCCACGAGACCCCCAACCACTCTCAAACCCCCTGATCTTCCCCAAGCCACATGGGATAAATACAGGCCTGATCTCCTCCTCATTGACGACGAATCCAAACCAAGAAAAGCCTACCTAGTTGAACTGGGCTACTGCTCAGACACTAACCACCACATCAAATTCCAGGAAAAGAGCGTTCAGCATAAGGAGCTCCAACGTATCCTTCAACAACAAGGATTCCTTGTCCACTACCTAGTCTTCACAATAGGTACCACTGGTACCATACCAATCACAACTCTTACCAATCTCTCCACCTTAGGGATCAGTCGCGAACACGTAGACAAACTCATCTCTAAGCTGCACAGAGAATCTATCGCCTCCTGTACCAGCATTCTTGCCACACGTCGCATGAAGGAGTCCCTCCCGCCTGGAGGGTGACACTTACTATGTCTGCCATGGTGACTTTCCCCAGCTGCGGCGTACGGGAGGGTCCCCTTAACACCACGCCCCTCCAGGCGTTTTTTTTTTTTTTTTTTTATGTTTATGCTTTTCCAAATTTACACTTAGGCATCGGGCTGCCATATACTTAATGTTTCTGTCCCACCAAAGTCTATACCTGGGCATCGGGCTGCCATATACTAAATGTTTCTGTCTCACCAAAGTCTACACCTGGGCATCTGGCTGCCATATACTTAATGTTTATGGCCAAATCCTTAGGAAAAACACTGCCAAGGAAGGACCGTATACCGTCCACCCAGATGACCTGCTGGAACTGTAATGGTTTTGGGCACAACTCCCTCTCCTGCACCAGTGCCCCCACTGATCTGAAGTACAGGCCTCCACCGTTTTCATCTACATCTGGACATAGGGGATCTCCATCACCCCCAAAGGATGTAGCCAGGAGGTCATCCAGCAAATCCAAGTCCCCCAGGAGAGACCACAGGAACTCAAACAGAGACCCCAAGAGCTACAACCGCCGTGACAGACATGGGCATGCCCATGTAGCAGATAATGACTGCTCTACCTCCCAGTCCAGCACAGACAATGAGGATGAGCACAACTTCATGGCATTGACTACTGATGGACCCCAGCCTCTCCAGTATGCTGAGTCACCAAGAGGCAAGTCCACACCCCTGTCTCTCCCACATGCCCACCTGGATGACAGGACTTTCTTTGGACCCATGAATGATACAGATGCCTGTCTTATAGAAAAGGAAGAGTCCATGCCAGACCTAGTATCAAGTCATGGCACTAATGATGATGATGATGATGAGGGGAATGCTAATGTGGGTCATGCTGTCAGTAAACCCTTTGACCACTACCAAGCAGCCCTCCAGACAGAATGGCTGTTAGACTTTGCAGCACACTCCCACTGCACCAGTAACCCCTCCAACTTGCATGACATTCAGGATCTCCCTCAGCCCATTAGTCTCCACCTAGCTGACCTTGGATCAGCCCCACTGCTCTGCCTTTAGAAAGGAAAAGCTCATATCAGGGGACACCGTGGGTCCCTGATCACCCTCCATGATGTGCTACTTGCCCCACCCCTATCTACAGCCAACATCATCAGTCTGCATGCAGCACACAGGCTCTCCCCCAAGCTTCAAGTCCATCTGTCCAATGCTGCTGCTACTCTCTCCCTACCCACAGCCAAGGGTACCAAGACTATCCTCTTATGCCCCAAAAGGCATGGCCTCTACTTTACTAGCACCTCTAAGAACCCCCCCTCTTCCCATAGCCCCAGTAACCCTCTTCCCCTGATAGTCATGATGGTCACCCAACCACAGCTGACCAACCCACCCCACTACAATGATGACTTTGCTGGCACTTGCCCCATCTCCCAGGACAGTGCCAGCAGCTCCAGCAGTCTACCAGATCTGATCCCAGCCATTGGTGATGATGACATGCTTGACCTTGTTCAAGCCAGCCTACCTTCCTTGCTCCAGTCAGACAATGGGGGGGAATTCTCACCACACCAAGATGATTTGTACACCACTTCCTCCCATGACTTCATCCCAGATCCTGATTACTCCACAGCCCCTATCCAGCAGCTCCCCACTGTCCCCCATGATGAGCTCTGTAATCTGACAGAAGCACAATCCAGAAGAGAGATGGACCTCATGCTAGACCAAGCCAGAACCACATATGAGAATGCATTCCCTGTTGATGGACAGGGGTCCTGTACTCAGCATGAGCTCTCCCAAGCCCTTAGGTTTGACCAGTGGATTCCCTCAGCTACTTCCCCTTCCCCTGATCAGCCTCTAACTCATGTCAACATGAACACCTACCCAGTCCATTTCCTTAAAAACTCTGGCCTCTCCAGAACCAGGTTTGGAACCCTGCTGACCACCCTCAACAATTCCCCTTCTTCCCTTAGAGCCTTTAGCATCAGACCTAGACAGCCTGTCCCCACCCTCACTGACCATCTAGCCATCAAATTCCCTGCCCTGTTGGCTTCTGAGAAGGCTAAGTTCCCCAACAGACAGATGCACAACAGCCCCTCCTCAGTCTGTGGACCCCTTCTCAAGCATGTCAACAGATTGCAGCACATGGTCCACATCTACCCCACTGTATCTACAGCTGACAGGCCCACCATCCAATGGGCCATCTGCCTACAAGCAGCTATGGTCCAAGCACATGCCAGAGTCCTGGTCTCCTGGCCCAAGATGCTTATGCACCCCATCAGCTGTGTGAATCCTGGAGGCAAAGTCATATGTGTCAACAACCTCAGCATGCACTGGAGCCCAATGGATTTCACATTCATTAACATGCTGGACACCCCAAGGATGTCTAGAAAATCTTTCTCCACCCTCCTGCAGAAACTCCACACCCAGCTGGACCTTGATGGATACCCAGCATCTGGAAACTAGATATGCAGCTATAGTCCTTTTGCTCATTATTGTTTTAGCCATGAACACTCTAAGATGAATGTGATGCTTTGTACTGTCTCTTGTACTGCTGTCCCTTTGTTTTAGTGTCCCTCTCCTAGCTACTACAGTATGTCTGCAAATCCTCTAATTTAGGATAAACCCAAATTATGGGGGGGATCATCACTATCATCCTGCCATGAGAATCATGCCAAGCCTCCTGGCAACTTCCTGGCAGCTTCTCTGCAACCTTAGCCTGTCTCCTATGCAGGCCTGATGCATCACTGTAGCCTATCGTTTCCCCATAGCATTAGTCTGAAGATTCTGCATTATAATACCTTATAGATGACATTGGAAGTACCTCACCATATCCCTCCATCTGGAGTGATTACATGAGCTGGAGGAGGACGTCTACCTTAAAGAAGTTGTTTATAGTCAGTCAGTCTATTTGCCATCTAAAGTTCTTTTATGCTTCCTCAAGGCAGTCTCCCTGCCACCTGCTACCCTAGCAGACTGACATTGATCTGAAGTTCCCTGCTCTTAATGTGCCGTGTCCCCTTGGATCCTGTTCCAGATAATTTATTATTTACAGCATCTCCTGTCAGCCATTAGTATATCTAAATAGCCTTGTCAGCCTTTATACTTCTATAATTTCTTTATGCCCCTCAGTTAATTCCAGGAATTCTTGTATCCAAGAATACCTTGAATTGGGGGGGATGTTATTGTCCGTTGCGTCCGACACTGAGTTGGCATAGTGCACGCGTGGTCCTGGTGCTCCAGGACCCGGGTTGCCTGCCGCCAGGCCATAGGCTAGCTGTGGCCTGCACGTGTCTTCAGAATCTTCCTGGAGACTTCCCATTCTATATAGCCGCACGAGTTGCGTTGTTAATCTATCTGCTCCTTCAGTCTTCACTGTGTAACGACTCTGTCGATTGAAAGTTTTATGGAGACCCAACAGGGCTCAATACCAGGGGATTAGCAATTTCCATGGTTCTCCTGACAAGGAGACTCTGTTATGGTGACTACTGCTAGCTCTGGCTTACGCAGTAGTGTCCTTAACCTCACGTCCTGAGAGTGGCGCATTACTCGGATGTAACAATTTCAATTTCAATTAATGTGGGTCCAATCGGAAAAAGTCAATTTCGTCTCTGAACCGCACTACTTGGTAGGTTGTTTGAGCTCGACTCATGGCCTTCATGATACTGTGTTGGTGAACCTTCCTTTGACCAGTCAGGGGTCCGGGGGTACGAGGGAAACAGCCAGGATCAGCTCGATTCGGCCTGGAAGTGGCCAATCTGGCAGATCTCAGACCCCCATTGCCTCGGGCCGATATTTGCTGGTCACCTAAGTTGCTCGCGGCCATAGACAGGAGCCTCGAGGAGAATTGTGTTTGCTATCGAAGGCGATTTTCCGCGATTTTTCTTTCCAACTTTGCGTCTTTGTAGGTATTCGGGTAAGATATTGGTGATCGAGGCAGCCAGGCCCAGCACAGGGTGGCATCGACCTAGGCCTGCACCTAGCCATAGAGGATGCCGCCTGGTGCAAAACATGCCCAGAACTGCGCTGCTCAAGTTGATCTAAACGAATTTGCGAACAAGAATATTTTGGGCGCGCAAGGGCTCTGAATGACAAGGGGCTTTCTGGGTACAGAGTGGCACCCAGGTGTCATCTACCTGCAACGAGCCAAAGAGGACGCGGCCTGGTGCAAATGATGTCTATTACTGAGCTGCTCAACATGATCTAAACATATTTGCGAACATCGCATATTTGAGCTCGCAAGGGGGCGGAATGAGAAAAACACCGAAAGCAACCAGCTCCTGCCCGATGCCCGTTCAGCGGCTGTGAACTGTGAGACCCAGAGGGTGAGACCCTTAGGGCTTTACTTCGTGGCACCCCTCTCCCTTGTTGGGCCGGGTTGGGCCAGGTACTTGAATTCGCGCAAGTAGTTATCTTGCGCGAATTCAATACAGTATCGACTAAAATCAACCTTTCTTCAAACACTTCCAAATTTACACGACCCGATTTTAACGCTTTATTTTAAGGCTTTAGATCACAGTTCATCCAGAGATTCTCCAGCCAGCTGTTGGGGCTGACATGATAGCACTTCCTCAAATTCGATGCTTCAGTTAAAATCAACTGAGCTCCTCATGGGAATTTAGAAGTTGACAGTCAACCTTTATTGCAAATTCACAGCTATATGCACATTGGTGGGATAATGTAATACACTGCCACACTCTAAAGAATTCGAAATTATATTGTGGCACACACAGATATTGCAGGATGCAGAATAAACGCACTCGGAGCCCTGCCTACCAGAGCGACAGTCAGTTCTCCAGACCAAGGGTCGAAACTTTTCATGGCGCGCCATCTGCGGGAGTTGCTGATGCATCTGAACAGATTTCAGGTAGTCTCATTGAGGCAGATGCAGGTGCTTGGAATGACAGTACTGGAGTGATCATGGCCTGCGTTTCAAACGGATGCAAAGTTGGCATCGCAGTTTATGAGCGGCTGACCAACTCCATTTCTGTAACTCAAGTAAGAGCACTAAGCGCATTGTTTGGCTGATGCATATTTTCCTTACCTACCTTGTCTTCTCTTTGATCTGGACTGAAATAGGTGCCTTCTGCTGTTGGATTATTTAGGATTTATGTCTGACAGTTTTTTTCAAAAATATCTAGTCTACTGTCTCTGTCACAAGGAATATGCAATTTCTGATCTTAACATCTCATGATCAGATCAGATGCTGTATGCTGCTCAAGCATTTCATAATTTCTTTCAACAACTATATATATCCAGCTTGCATGGTAACATATCTATCAATCTGAATCAAGCCCTCTCACAACTTATTTTAGCGTAGTGTTCCTGTCTTTCCTGCCAACATCACAGGTTCATGACGAGGTAAAAGGTCCAATGGCTCATCAGATGCTCCAGCTTGCTAAATTACAATCCTCCCCAGATGTGATATACATCAGCACCAACTCCGAAGCACATTGGTTTGAGGCATGCCAAAGCCCAATCAGTGACGCGATAGGCTTTACCGATGGCAAAGATGACCACTCCTCAAAACAATCCATGGTGTACTGCGTGCGGAAGGAAAGGAGCTCGCTGTTTAATTATGAGAAGGTGAGCTGTTTTATATACTATAATTCTACTCCCATTAACCATCTGTCCAAGGGAGGTGAAATGTTGTGTGGCCTACATACCCAAGCTCCACCAAACAAACCTTATTAGTTGCGCAAGTTTGCGCCACAAATCCCTGATAAATCTATCGAGTGGACATTTCAAGAATCACTATCTGTCACCTTATTTCCCGTTTAGGCTCTGTCAAGGATCGAGGGACTTAATGTGACTGGGATGCCTCTAGGTATCTCCCAGAGGGAGCAGATGCAGCTGATCAATACCATGATCAGCCTTTCAGACAAACAGCAGGTTTCAGTCCTTGGTGCATTGATCTCAATTGTGCAGAAGGTAAAGTGTCAGACTGTCAAATTGGGTGTTTGACCCAGTGCAAGCAAACGGGCTGGCCCCCTCAACCTCACGCCTAGTAATAAAGCGTACCATTTATTCATCTATCAGACTGTCAGTCACCCGAGATGGTGCTCTGATCTCAATTGTGCACATGGTAGGGCGGATGGTAGGGTGACCCGAGATGGTAGCAGTTTATGTGATGAACAAGTCAAGGTTTCATCCAATGTTTCTCTTTGCCCTTTTGTCTGAGGTAGCACACCATTTCAGTTTCTAAACATCCCTGATCCACTTCAAGTATTCAGTTGCTCAGAGAGCAGTATGTCTGTAAGATTGAAATATGTATCTGCAACTTGTTAAGGTATACCCGCCACGGCGGGAAGGAGGCCAAACCGAGGATGTAAGCGGCAGTCAACGCCAAAATTCTCAGAACACGGCAAGAATGCATTCTAGAGAGGGCCCAGCTGCCCTACCGCACACTCTAAGCCTGGCTTCTCTATCTGAAATACAGCTTCATGGGTAAGAGGAGTATTGGACGTTTTTAGTGCGCTCAAGTCAATTGAATCCCCACTTTTAGACTTTAATTTCCAAGTCCTATCACTCACGTGCCCCCCCCCCCCCCCCCCCCCCCCCCCCCCCCCCCCCCCCCCCCTACACACACTTCACGCAAACACATACTCACACACAAATACATATAGACAAACCATCTTTCTCCGTCCGTTCTTATCCATCCTCCCTACACCACCACCCAACGTGATTTTTGCAGCTACCTAGTTGTGGATCCTGTGTCCTTGAGAGCTCTCCAAATATTTAGTGATCAACGCCACCCATCCAGCATGGGGATTGGTGTCACCAAAGAGGGATTCAGCCTGTTTGGACAGATGCAACGCTGTGTATCGAACATGGTGAGAGTTTGTGGCAGAACATTTTCAGTGAGTTGATTTTCTCCCTGATATGCTTCACTTCCCTGCAACATGGTGGTAGCTTGAGAGCTACATATGTTTGCATATCTCCCTGAGTTTCATCCACATTAAGCAAACATGCAATGTACTTCAGAATCCTTAACACGTGCCCTTTCATTCTTGCTCTGCTGCTTGTACCAGGGGCGCAGGCTGATGCGAGTATGGTTTCTGCGTCCAGTTGTGAACCTAGGTGTGTGATCTGCTGACTATCTGAATGTTTTGCCTGTCCTATCTTGGTGGCAATACTTCTACCTCCTATGTTCTATCTGCCCCGAGTATCTGGGACCATGGCTAAAAAAGACTCTGTATAAACGTTGAGCATATCCCAGCTCGCCTTTGAATTTTGCTCCAAGCTACAAAATTGCTGGGTGAAAACCTTGATCATTATGACCTTCTCAGATTTGTTATTTGCCATGCCTGAATACAGCCGTCATCATGGACAGACAAGATACTGTCGCTCTGCTGGTAAAAGCTCCAGAAGTTGTCATGGCCTGTCGCGACGTCATGAAAAAGGTGAGTGCCCAGACAGATATTGTCCTTTCATACTCTTTGTCCTCTTCTTACAACAAGGTATTTGCCCACCTCACTGCAATGAGACGACGATTTTGTTTTCAACGATTCCATATCAACATCTAACCCGCTTAGTGTGCTCCATAATTTCCGTGGGAATCGCACGGGGGGACTTGGAATTAGCAGACTCGTCTGCAGACGTTGAGCAGAGTTGGCAAAGTTGACCAGAGTTGGCAAAGTAACAATTAAAATTAAAATTAAAATAAAAATATCAACATGCAGGTCCATGATATTCCTATGCTTCTTCAACGTCTTGAAAAGGCACAGGTTAAGCCTGGCTCAGGCTGCTTCCAGCAGCTGCTTTCCAGCTTAACCAGTCTGCTCGCTGTTCGAGACCTCTTCTGGCAGTTGGCACCTAATCTGGTTACCCAAGGATCAAAACTCGCAACTGATCAGGACAGCTGGCAAAGCGAGGGCACTGATCAGGTAAAGGGTATGGATGTGCATAAATAAATAAATAGTACGCCTTCTTACGAGGCGTGAGTTTGAGGGGGCCAGCCTGTTTGCTTGCACTGGGACCAACCACCAATATGGGTGAGCATTACGACCGTCATATGCAGGCCATTGTTGCCTTGTTGGCCCAAGATAATAAGACTGTTGTCATACATATACATATTATATGTATGTATGCTACAGTCCAGGGGTCGACCAAATAGGCTAAAGTGACATGACGAACCGTGATAGGAAGGGCTAACAAGCAAAAGCTTGGCTTATCAAAGGTAAAGGGACTAGCCCTCAAGGATGTGAAGCAACGCTACATACGTCCATGAATGGCAAAATAAATGTCTTTTTACTTCTCCTCCATATCTCACCATTCTTCAGTCTACCCCTGCGTTACATGGCGGCTGGGAGACTGTATCAATCACCCATAAGGTGAACCAGCACATTACGGATGAGCTGATTGCCTGCCACACATACGTCGATGCATGCCAAAATAAATACCTTTTGACTTCCTCTCCATATTTCATCATTCTGCAGTCTGCCCCTGTGTCACTTGGTGGCTGGGAGACTGTATCAATCACCCACAAGGTGAACCAGCACATTACAGATGAGCTGATTGCCTGCCACAACTTGATCGACGAGGTCATTGATTTTGATGAAGCTGAGGGGATGATGATACAGTGAGTCTTGTTGTGCAGACCTTGATTGATAATAAGGTCAGGAGGTCAGCATGAAGAGCATCATCCACCCACCTAGGTCCATATTATAGGCACTTTGTATGTGCACATGGTACACATTTACACATATTTTGCGCACGTTTTACACATATTTTACGCACATTTACAAATGTTACAAATTGTTTGCGCACCAGATATGCGCACATAGATACCCATCCCATCGTCAACTGGATATCCACTGGTAGCTGCATGTACGCCAGCAATCAAGCAAGCCTGCTATTCCTACTGATGTAATAACACACATTTGCATAATGAGGAACATGGCACACTTCGTGCAAGCAGCATGATCAAACGCAGAGGATTGAAAAATGGAAAACATACAGCAGACATTATTATTTTAAAGGAGCTGTATCTGTCCTACCTTTTTGAATCCCAGAAGCGGAGTGTGCCAGCAGCTTGATGAGATGAAGGAGGTGTACCACAACTTTCCAGACTTCCTCACTCAAGTAGGTATACTGACAAAGTTTGCTATCTGTGTGTGTGCGTCTGTGTGTGGGTGTGTGTGTGGGTGGTTGGGTGGGTGTAACAGGAGGTGTGCCACAACTTTCCAGACTTTCTCACTCAAGTAGGTATACGGACAAAGTTTGCTATATTTCGGGGATCTATCAACCTCTGGACTGTAGTACACATTGTAACATATATATATATATATATATATACATATACTAGTATGGTAGCCCGTGTGGCCGGTGGCCACCCCCCACCCAGGCCATGGGTCCTAGTCTGGTCTGGGTTACATAAGTACATAACGGGTAACGCCCTTGTATGCCCCCCCTCCCCCCCCCCCCCTCCCTTACACAGTCAAGAAATCAGCAATTTCAGCCCTTGCTCGACGCTCCTCTGCCTCTCCCCCCAAACCCACACCCACACACACACTTCTTCTCCCTACCTATTCCCCTTCTGCTTCAGGTGTGGCCTCCCACCCTGTCATACACACATACCATCCCCCCCCATCCTGATCTCTCCCTACCCCTCACCCACCCCATCCACACGCCCTCTCTTTCTCTCACCTTACCCCCCCCCCCACACCCCCCCACCCACCCTTCACTGCCCCCAACCACCAACACGCACACACAATCTTCTTCTCCCTACCTCGTACCCTTCACTTCACCCTGTGGGATTCAATCGTGCAGAAAGAGGGACCCGCTGTGCTTCGAACCTACCAACATTGCAAACGCTCAGATTCCGATCGCCCCGAGAATACCGGACCGGTGCAATTGCATGGCTACAAACCTGCAGCTTCGTCTTCTCGTACAGTGCCCCAGTCGAGACTCGGTCAACTCAGAACAGCAAAAATCGCAGCAACGTACTTCATATTCTATACAACGAAAAGAGCTTGCAAAGATGGGATGGGCGTGGCAAGCGCGAGAGTGTCCAGGGGGACGGAATGGCCATGGCGATCTGAACAAAGGTAATTAATCGCAACTGGATGCCAATCACTACGAATGTGATGCGATGGCATGGCAATTTTTCGCATGTGTGAGATGAATGGTGGCACCGCTCGCAGACGGAGAAAAAAAGCATCACGACATGAAGGTCTGGCTTGATTATGATCCTGGCATAACTCCTCATGCTGGGCAGCATAATCTTCGCGCTTGGATTGGTTAGCAGCTTCGTGTTCCTCCTCAGGCACGGTAGCTCGTTCCTGACTCCTTGCGAGATTACCAGCATGACGTAGCTCCTCGGATCGGGCAGCGCGGGCATCACGTCGACGCTTGTTGGCTATTTCCCTGTCTTCCTTGCTCTGGCAAGCTCGCTTTGAGCGCTGGCTGACGGTGTTGCGGGCCCTCCTGTCCATTAGGACCGTTGCCATGCATCATGGTCGCATTATCCGTGAAGAACTGAAAGCTATTATTCCGAGCGCCATGCCAAGCCATATGAGGGTCGGCTGGTGACCTCCGAGGAGAGGATCTTCTGATTCTAAATGTCTTGCCGTCATAGTATCAGAGGCAGTTGTGGACATGCTATGAGCGCGTGCGCTTAGCTTGGCGAATCTGCAGTTTTGGTATTTGAAAATTCCGCTAGGCGGGGACTTGATAGTTGGGTGAACGAAAAGTCGGTTGCAAGTCGATTACACTTCGCACGCCCATGGCACGTGGGCACGCGATGATGACACCACCACGACCACCACGACCACCACGATCACCACGACCACCGCGACCACGACCATGATTTCTTATATATATATATATATATATATATATATATATATATATATATATATATATATATATATGTATCTTTGTAGTCTGAATCCTCGGTGCCGCTGGTTTGTGTAGGGAGACCCACCTCATGGGGTGAAAAACCTTTCACAACAAAAAGGTCTAGGCAAAGGCATCAGCTGACAGGTGATCTCATTCAAGAGGGTACGACTCTTCCTTTTGAATCTGATTGCATTATCATTGTGAGACCTTCTATTAGGCTTCCCCTGGACTGTTAGATGCAGACAGACAGACACACACACACACACACATGAGCATTGTGGCTGCCACGAGGGGAAATGCACCAGGAAGGATCTGCTTAGCATGAGCTTTTATTAAATTTGTTTGGATTATAATCATACTGTTTTTTGGGGTATACCTCATATGATGACGGTTTGATTTGCAGTGCATACATGCACACGTCAATTGATTTTGATATCAGTCGTCTGTGCATCCTGATATCGAGGTTGGCCATGTCCCTTTAGCCTATTTAGCTACCCCTGGACTGTACACTTGGACTGTACATCATACATAAAAACATGTGCAGGTGGTTGAGGAGGAGCTGAAGAGAGTCCCTGCATTACTGGCTCGATACAGCAGCCAACTGTGGTCTATCATCTACGTCCCTCAGGTGATCGGTCTGTGATAATATGTGCTCGTTTTTATACAGTCCATGGGTAGCCAAATAAGCTAAAGGGATTGCCCAACCTGAAAAGCAGGGGAGGCAGTTTAAGAAATAAGCATTGGTGACCCGAACCCCCCAAAATCGTAAACAACCGGGGCTGGGACTTCGTGCTATGCAGGTACTATGCATAACAGTCTGGGGCATCTAGATAGGTAATCACAGGTGTAGGTAGGGTTGGCTGACTTGATACATATGTTTCACTGGCGTGGTTGTCAGGTAAGTTTGCGGGGGTGTTAACAGGAAAGTAAATATTGACCGCATGTATGTATATAGCTCAGTTTTTTTTCAAATTTGAAAGTGGGTTTTTTCTAGCTTGATGATTTTAGGCCTCCTCCAGGGACAGTGTTTTAGTGTTGTGTATAATTGTATAGCTTTTTTAGCTTTTTAGGGGCATTTACGGCACAATTGTTTTACATTTGTATAGCGAGAATTTTGTCAAAACGGTGTCAAAACTAGCGATCGTTGTATATAACAGAAATACAAAGCCCTGATATAGCTCGAGCTAGCTAGATCAGGACGTGCAAAGCTCAACAGCATTTTCATAAAGTGTTTGTACTGCAACTGCAGGTCGGATATCTGATGCAAATTAATGGCAGCCCACTCAGTGGTGAGTTAAGAGCTACAAGCCACAAGAAGTGTGGGGTATACTGACCTGCACCCACAATGAAGTGCCTTTTCTGGTACAGCAGAGAGTGCTGGGTGTCCGGTGTGTGAGTGTGGGTGGTGTGGGTGTAGGTGGATGGTAGGGTGTGGGTATGTGATGCAAATTAATGGCAGCCCACTCAGTGGTGAGTGGAACAAACACAGAGCACGAATGACCTTGATGATGGTTTCTGGCACTGATCGGTTCCCTATCGCAACTCAGATAGTTGTATGTTCATCCCTAATCCTTTATCCCTTACCCCCTCCCCTCCCCCCCCACTCACACACCTCTACCCTCAAGCGCAAACATCCGTGTCTCTCGCCCCCCCCCCCCCCCCCCCCCCCCCCCCCCCCCCCCCCACACACACACACACACACACACACACACACGCACATACATACACACACACCATACACACACCGCAGATGCGCTCCTTGAGTCGCTGCCAGACTACCACCAATCATTTGAGGGCACAGGATCTGACGGAAGTCCCTCAGTCTTTTACCACTGTGATGCCACCTCAGAGCTCTCACAACGATTTGGGGACATGCTGTACAAGATAACAGATTTGGAGGCAAGAGAGCGAGTCGCGTATGGAATAAGTGCTCATGGAATAATGCTTGCTTGCTGCAATATTGCCTTTGTTTTTCTGAGGATTTGTAGGAAGACCCCTCCCAGATGTTGTGAAGCGGGCTTGTCTTAGGCCCACAATGGCCTGTCGATGACAATGTAATGTAATGTAATTGCATATTGTACGCCTTGTTGGCCCATGAGATGGAGCGGGGGCCGTGGGAGGGATATGTGAGGGAGAGGGAGAGGGGGATAGAAGGCTTTTATATAGGAATATAAAAGCATATCTCTCTTCAGCTACCTAGCTAGTACAATGGTTTGCCTCCCCCCCAAGTGCTGTAGCTTCGTAAGCAAGGCATCACAATTGAAGTGTTGGGTAGTGAAGCAAATCGTCATGGCATGATTTTACTCATAATGGTATGCTGTCAAATGGACACAGTGGCTCTTTCACACCCACCACAGGCAAGTCTGTGCTCAGAGCTCATCAAAAGAGTGATGAAAGTCTTTCCTCAGCTGCATCGAGCCGCAGCAGTTGTAGCTGAGCTGGACTGCTTATGCTGCTTTGCTCTGTGCGCTAGAGAGGGAAACTACTGCAGACCGGTAAGGCGGTGATTCGTGAATTTATTGTGAATATACTGTGAATATATTGTGAATTTATCTGCATTATCAAGAGTGTATCCTGGTGCAGCTCATGGTGGTCTCGGGGTTGTCCCAAGATTGTCTGCCGTGAGTGTTACCTGAAATATAACCAAAAGCAGCGTCCAACTGGTAAGGCGGTGATTTGAGAATTTATTTACATCATCAAGAGTGTATCCGTACACCCTGTTTGGCTGCTCTAGGCTTCCCTGCATACAGAATTTTAGTGCAAGGGGCCCCACCTCCTGGGGTGGACAACCTTTCAATGAAATAAAATATATAAAAAGCGTACAACCCATGGGCTCTAAGTATCATGATTAGTTCAGTTCAGCTGGTGGTGAATCAACCGATTCCTACTGTAGACCGGTGATCAGGGTAGGGAGAAGCTAGTCCGCACTTTGCCAGTCCGGGGGCAGGGGTTTAGGGTTTAGGGTTTAGGGGGTAACCGGTTACCCCCGGACTGTCAAAGTCCGGACCAGTTTCCCCCCTCCAGTGATCAGGCGGTGATCACTGCTTCTTTGGGAGGCTGCGCGTAGCAGCTTCTAGGCAGCTCCTTCCCTCCTCCTTGACCATGGGTCATGCAACATCGATGAGAGGGAACTAACAAGCTATATTGACATTTTGGGGAAATCCTAGGCGCGTCGCAAGCGACGCAGAAAATTGACGGAGAGTGGGTTTGAAATAGGCGGCGAGGTTCGTGCTGTCCGAGGTTTGGAAGGGTGGAGAGTGGGTTTGCGAGGCCTAGGGCAGGTGAGGGTTGGAACGTGACGGACATACAGTTTCAGACAGCCAGACAGACACCCTGAACAAAGCGGTGGCCCTGCCCCCCGGGGCTACTAGGCAGCTCCTTTACAAGGTAGCTTTACTAGCTCCTTTACGAGGTAGCTTCTAGGCAGCTCCTTTCCTTCGTCCTTGGGCCTAACCGGAAGCTAGTTAGTGCTGAAATGACAATCACTCCAATGCAGCTGAACACTTTGGTCTTGACCCAGTGGCTGGGTGATGGAGCTGACTGGAAGCTGCCATGTGTAGCTCCCAAAAGAAACAGTGGTGGTGATTCGCAAATAAATCTGTATAAGCCTTCGGACCTCAGGTCCTCGATCGTTCACTTCAGGTTTACTATTCGTCGGGTTCCAGTTCATCACTAGTGGTACTTTCAATTAGCCCCTCCTGTTAATCTCGCCTCCTGGGATGAAATTCCTTTCACAACTAAAATAAAACTAGAAATGCTCTTGATTATTTGAGTCCCTTTAGCCTAGTAGGCTACCCCTGGACTGTTACATACATACATCCCTATACCCTTTTGGCTGCTCTAGACTGCCCTGCATAGAAAACGTACAACCGATAGGCTCATGAGTAGGTATAGCTGCATGTAAGAATCATGATTAGGTATAGCTGAATGTAAGTATCATGATTAGGTATAGCTGGGCGTAAACCGACCGATTTCTGTACGGGAAGTACTGCAGATTCATGATTAGCCCCAGTTTGTGGTAATCTGGCCGATTCCCTCCAAAATGTCCTGGAGTACCTTGCGCTTTAGTACCCCTTTTTTAATTCAATCTATGATATCATATGATGCCGGCAGTCTGAACAGGCTAAAGTTACCTTGCACAAACAATATCATATGATGCAATTTGTATGATATTATATGTGATATGACACCATACTCGCCTTTGGACAACATCATACGATATGCTGGTCCCTACTGATAGGAGCTGACACCAGAGAACGTGGTGCACAAGATGGGCAGCACCCCCTGACTGAGGCTAACGTGGATGTGTACATCACATTTGTTATTCAATCCAATCAGCGCAAAATATTTTTCCATGTGATTTATCATTCTTCCCGGGTCTCTCTCTCCCCCTTGGTCTGATAGGAGCCCCTCCCACTACCCCCACTGACCCCTCCCTCTCACTCCCCCTTTACCTGATAGGAGCCCCTCCCACTAACCCCACTAACCCCTCCCTCTCCCCCCCCCTTTGCCTGATAGGAGCCCCTCCCACTACCCCCACTAAACGCTCCCTCTCCCTCCCCCTTTGCCTGATAGGAGCCCCTCCCACTACCCCCACTAACCCCTCCCTCTCACTCCCCCTTTGCCTGATAGGAGCCCCTCCCACTACCCCCACTAAACCCTCCCTCTCCCTCCCCCTTTGCCTGATAGGAGCTGACGCCAGAGAACGTGTTGCACATACAAGATGGCCGCCACCCTCTGACTGAGACCAGCGTGGATGTGTACATCCCAAACGACACTCACATGGATACAGCAGCCAACCGTGTGCATCTAGTCACAGGTAACTTGCCCAACCATCATGTATGTATGTTACAGTCCAGGGGTAGGCCAAATAGGCTAAAGAAACTTGCCCAACCGTAGTAGGAAGGGCTTCAAAATAAAAAGCACTGATGAACTGAACCCCAAACAATCGGTTTACCGACGGGGGCCCTGAACCCGTGCTACAGTGATCATTTAATTCTACAATATAATAAACCATCAGCTGCATTGGTCTCTTTCAGCTACGTTGGTCTCTTTCAGCCACATTGGTCTCTTTCAGCTACATTGGACTCTTTCTGCCGCACCATCTTTTGTGTCATCCCTCTTCTGTGTAATCATTGAATTACATTTTCACTGCAGCACGACCTCAGGCCCCCCGTTGATAAAACAATTGTTTGGGGTTCAGTTCATCAGTGCTTTTTCGCTAAAGCCCCTCCTGTCATGGTTGGGTGAGTCCCTTTATCCTACTTGGTCTACCCCTAGACTGTAACAACTAACTAACTAACTAACTAACTAACTAACTAACTAACTAACCAACCAACCAACCAACCAACCAACCAACTAACTAACTAGCCAACAAACTAACTAACCATCTTCTGTGTCATGCTCTAATCATCAAGGTACCAATCATCTGCACCATCTTTCTGAATCCCCAGTGGCGCTGATTGTTTACGAGGTCCCACCTACTGGGGTGAAAATCCTTTCCATACAAATAAAAAAAAAACTTGGGCTTCGTTGGTGGTGGCCAGGCATGAATTGAGCGCACGCAGGTTCTGAAAGCAGATGCACTATTATGACACACTCACACACGATGGAATTGTCCTGCGGTTAGTTGTCTCGATCACATGTACGATACGCTACCAGAGTCAGTCCATTGTTTTGATCCCACTGTCTGTCAGGGGTTGTGCTGGAGGTGCGGGGGGCAGCTGGGGGTGGGGGGTGGGCGTGTGCTGGGGGTGGGGGTGCGGGGCACTCACGGTCAGACAGGGGTTGAATTTAATGATCACTGTAGCACGAACTCAGGACCTCCGTCGGTAAAACGATTGTTTAGGGTTCAGTTCATCAATGCTTTTTCTTTTAAGACCTTCCTATCACAGTTGGGCAAGTCTTTAGCCTATTTAGCCTACCCCTGGACTGTAACATACAGTCATGTAGGGTGTGTGTTGGGGGTGCGTGGGCACTCGCAGTCATTTGGGGGTTGCGTGTGTGGGTTTGGGGGTTGGGAGGGGGACTTATCACAAGCCCGCTCCAATGTATGTCCAGAATTCCCCTTGACATCTTCAAACTGCGGGCATATTTGGAGTTCAGTTAGGCACTGGGAATATATATGCTGCTGCTGCTGCTGATGATGATATTTTTCTTGGTGCCCTACTGGACTTCAAATATGCCAGCGGCTTGATGGAGTCAAGGGGGACTTACATATAGAGGAGGAAGAAGAACAAGGGGCATACGTATAGAACCTCTCATTACTACACTGTCCTAGAGAGGTCTTCCAAGTACCTGGTTGTGCTGGGGGTGCGGGGTGCTGGGGGGGGAGCGGGGTGCAGGGGTTGTGCTGGGGGTGCGGAGTGAGTGCTGGGGACCTGGTGGTCGTCAAACCCACAGTATGTCACTTACCCTTGCCTACGGACCCATCAGTATCAAAACGCTTCAGGTGGATCTTCTGACCTGCGTCTCATACCAGGAAAATTGCCATCATCATCATCGTCGTTGTCGTCATCATCCTCGCCATCCTCATCCTCATCATCATCCTCATTGTCGACATCATCCTCGCAATCATCATCATCATCATCATCATCATCATCATCATCATCATCATCATCATCATCATCGCCATCGCCATCGCCATCGCCATCGCCATCGCCATCATCATCATCATCATCATCATCATCATCAAAAATCATCGTCATCATCATCATCATCATCATCATATTCATAATCATCATCATCCTCGTCATCATCGTCATCATTCTCGTTATCATCATCACCATCACTACCATATCATCATCATACGCACACACACACAATCCTGTGTGCCAGGTCCAAATGCATTGGGGAAGGGTTGCTACAGCAAGCTGGTGGCCCTAACCCGCACACTCACACACACATGCACACACACAGACATGTACACGCTTAACCCTGTGTGCCAGGTCCCAATGCATGAGGGAAGAGTTGCTACTGCAAGTAGGTGGTCCTAACCCGCACACACACTCTCACACACACACACGCTTAACCCTGTGTGCCAGGTCCCAATGCATGAGGAAAGAGTTGCTACAGCAAGCAGGTGGCCCTAACCCGCAAACACACACACACACACTTAACCCTGTGTGCCAGGTCCCAATGCATGAGGGAAGAGTTGCTACAGCAAGTAGGTGGCCATAACCCGCACACACACACACACACACACACACATGCACACGCTTTTTTCTGTATGCCAGGTCCCAATGCATCAGGGAAGAGTTGCTACAGCAAGCAGGTGGCCCTCATTGTGTTCATGGCACATTTGGGGGCCTTCGTGCCAGCCACAGCTGCCACCATAGGCGTGGTGGATAGGATTTTCACAAGGCTCGTGAGCTCAGAGACTCTCTCCATGCAGCAGTCTACCTTCATGATCGACCTTTCACAAGTATGTATGTATGTTACAGTCCATTGGTAGGCCAAATAGGCTAAAGGGACTTTCCCGTGATAGGAAGGGCTTAAAAATAAAAAGCATTGATGAACTGAAGAATCATGATCAAACTTTCACAATTAGGGACCGGCCTATCGTATGATGTTGATCAAAGGCGAATATGAAATCGTATGATGTCATACAAATTGCATCAAATGATAATGTACATAAATGGTAAGCTTGGCCTAGTCAGACTGCTGTCATCATATGATATCATATTGCTGTTCCCTACAAGTTAGTCTCTATATAGATAAGGAGACCCTCCCTTAGAGGCGAAAATCTTTTTGGTAAAAAAAAGAAGAAGAAGAAGAAGAAGATAGGAATGTGTTTTTTTAGCCTTACTGTGGCTAGTGGCTGACAGGATTGTGTAACCACAATCAAGATCTGCCCGCTCTGTCCCCCCGAACTATCCCCACTACCCCTCCCACTACCCCCTCTGTCCCCTCCAACTACCCCCTCTTTCCCCTCCAACTACCCCTACTACTCCCTCCCACTACCCCTTCCCACCCCTCCCACTTCCCCCTCTGTCCCCTCTCTCTACCCCCACTACCCCCACCCACTACCCCTACTACCCCCTGCCACTACCCCCTCTCTCTACACCCACTACCCCTTCTACCCCCTCTCTCTACTCCCACTACCCCCTTCCACTACCCCCTCTCTCTACCCCCACTACCCCTTGTACCCCCTCCCACTACCCCTTCTACTCCCTTCCACTACCCCCTCTCTTTACCCCCACTACCACCTTCCACTACCCCTAGTATCCTCTCCCACTGCCCCCCCTGTCCCCTCTCTCTACCCCCCACTATCCCTAGTACCCCCTCTCACTGCCCCCTCTACGCCCTCCCACTGTGACCACGTTTAGGTGTGTTCTATGCTGCTCAAGGCAACAGCACGCTCCCTCATGATCCTGGACGAGTTTGGAAAAGGCACGTTGACATCAGATGGTGTGGGCCTCATGAGTGCCTGCCTGTCAAGCTTCAGCACGTGCAGGTGGGTACTGGCTAGGTCCCTTACAAAAAAAAGATAACGACTGGAGGGGCGTGGTGTCAAGGGGACCCTCCCGTACGCCGCAGCTGGGGAACTAGGTCCCTTTAGCCTGTTTGATTGGGCAGGTCCCTTTAGCCTAATTGGTCTACCCCTGGACTGTAGCAACATACACACATGCATGCGTGCAGGGACCCCCCTCGCTTGATTGCAAGCACTCACTTTGATGAGTTGCTGCGTCCAGATGTCCTACCCAGGTAAAGTGTTTCTCGTTGTTGTATCTGAAGGTACCACATGACTGCAATTTGGAAAGTGGTTCCTGCTGATTAGCTTTGGTTTTCTCTCTCTTTCTGCCTGCCTGCCTCCATGTCTCCATGTCTGTTTGTATAACTCTGTCTTTCTGTTTAGGAACCCTTGTCTTTCGGTCTGCCTGCCTGGCTACCTGCCTCCAAGTCCCTATGTTTGTATACCTCTGTGTGTGTCTGGCATACTCAGTGAGAACACCCTCCAAACGTCAGCAGGCAAGGCATGCTTGCATTCTTCACCATGGATGTGCTCAGTACCTCTCATGATTGCCCTGTTCCTGGAGCATCTCTTTCACCAGCAGGCGACGCCAAAGAGCAGCACCAGCACCAGCAGCAGGCGAGGCCACCACCAGCACCAGCACCAGCAGGCGAGGCCAAAGAGCAGCACATATTTCTGTATAAGCTGCGACCTGGATACGCATCTCCAAGTTTTGGCCTCTTCTGTGCAGAGGTGGGCAGAATTCTGACCACACACTAGTGCACGATCCTATGTTAGATGCTTGTCGGAGTCCTGTTTTGTTTAACAGTCCTGTAGTACCTCTAAGCCAAAGGGCCCAAACCTCATAACTGTACACAATACCAGAGCCTTCTGTGCAGAGAGGATGGAGCAGACCCTGCCTTCACTAAGCACTAGCTCATCATCCCATGCCCAACAGTTTCATCATTAGGGATGTCAATATCGTACTGGTCAACAAGATTATTGGGCAATATCATATCTTCCAATATATTGATATATCGTACATACATGCATCCACCCACCACACCATTGCATTACTTCCTTGGTCTTATGTATGCACCTACTGCTTCCCACTTCCCAAGATGTGTGGAGTGGACGCGGCTGTGGTGCAAAGAGCCAAGACAGTGCTCAAAGCTCTTCTTGCCAATGGTCCACTTGAGAGAGAGGCCTCGTGCAGCAACGCACCCAAGCAACTGGATCTGGTGGAACACTTGGTCAAGCTAGATCTATCAGGGGCGGCTCCTAATGTTGCTGGAGTGCTGCTATCATGTCTCCGCTGATCCGCTCCACGAATAGCGCTACTAGCAGATGCAGAAAGAGACTGTCGCGGCCGGACTGGGAGTGGTGATCTGGGAGTGGTTGGTCATCACTGATAGGGAGGGGGAATGATTGGTTACACCAAGATTGAAGATCAATAGAGGTCGATCGATAGGAGTCTCAAGATGTGAGTGATCTTGAAGATAATAAGAGAAGATTTAGATACCGGTAATGAAAGTTCAATAAAAAAAGAGGAAGAAGGTGATGAGGCCTCTTCGAATATGCCTCTTCTGATATGCCTCTTCAACTAAGGCCGGGGTAGCTACCGGGTAGGTAGCCGCTGTGAGGAGGAGAGGTTCACCAGCTCATCAGACTCTGACAGCTATTACGGAGGGCCAGTCTACCCTGCGATTCAGTCATATTGTAGTGATAGTCGTGTGTATAGGGCGTGTGCTAGAAGAGCCTATACCGAAAGCATTTACCGTAATGCAATAGTTAGTTTTGTAATGAAATAGTTATGCGCACATGACGCGGGCGGTAAGAGCCTACAAGCAGGAAAAGGTCTGCAATATCTGGCAATATTGCAATTTGGATTGTAACATGATTGTGTGTGATAACCTAAGGTTATAGGTTCAAGTAGGGAGTGTCTGATATATCTTTAATCTTTCGTTTTTCTTTCAAGGGCTGTGTTGATTCTTTTTATGTTGAATTGCCAACTTGAACTATTTCAGAACTGACGAACTGTGGATGACAGCTCCCAGGGGCACATCAACATATGTAGCCGCGTCCATGGACAGGTTCAAGCGCCTCTGTCGTGGCCTCATGCCATGAGCCCACGATGGGCTGCGCACTAGAAATCATGCAGGCTTCTGTTCCTAACTGACGGGGTTACGCTTGATGAAGGTGGAAAGAGTGATAAGGCGGTTCGTACTACTAGCAGGCCTGCTCTCAACGACTGCCCACAAGGCCACAACACACCCTTGCACCCGGCCCGCCAACACCCATGGATACCGATGCTACCAAATTCCTCGTCACCCACAGGGCCAACAACCTTGAAAGCTTGCACCGCTTGCGGCGGTGGGGCCGCGGGATTTGGAGGAGGCCGGAGGCGAAGGAGGTTTCTGGAGACGGTTAAAAAGTGGTTGGTCTTCTAGAATGGGGCATACCCTGCATCAGGCGCAGACGCAGGGTTGATAAGGCGCTGCCAACAACGGCATCAGCTGCCGCAGCGGGCTGTTTAGTTCCATCGCAATATTGGCTTCTTCCAACTCGTCCCAACTAGGATTATATTGTTTTAGTATTATTTCCCTCAACCTGTCACTCCTTTCCATCCTTCCCATCTAGTTACCGCCTCTCCTTACCTTCCGTCTTACGAGATGAGAGGTGCTCTTGGAGGATACGATCGCGTTGGGCTCTTTGCATTTGCTGGGCTTGCCATTCCAACCTTCGCGCTCAGCATTGCGATTATCTGCATCGTCAGGTGCGGGAGGTTGAAGCGTTGGCGAGTTCCTGCATCCCACTTAGTGTTTAGTTGAGCTAGCGAATCACGGCCTGAGATGTTTTCTTCTTGTTTAGCAGAAAACTGCAAATACCGGGACAATAACTTGTCCATCATGCCAGGCATGGCATGCCTTGCGCATCAGACCTTGCGTCGATTCGGTTAACTGCTCGTTGGCTTGCCCGATGTCGTGACTGGCAAGATGGCCTAGTCAGTAGTTCCGACGCCTGCGGGGGTATCCGCGTACCGCTGCCTGGCCTTGAACTTAGAACTTGCACGTTGGTTGGTTCTCTTGCTCGCTCAGACTACCAGGTCAAATAGAAGGTGGCACAGAAGCAGGGATGGCGTTACATGGCATCTGCGCTTCGTGGTCTGATTTGCCAAGCTGTGATACAACACGCGAGGGTATAGTGCTACATCCACGACATCGATGCGTACACCCCAGCGGATGTGCACTGCGCACACGGGAATGTTCTGCGGTCTATTGAGTGCGATGACGGGAAACGCGCGCAGCTGGAATTGTCGACCTCGTTTACCGTAGGGGACGTATCGTGTGTTACCAACATAACGTCGTTTCCAACGAGGATCTAGATAGGATCTAGCGTTCGTTGGGTACTCAAGGCAAGTCGTTTTCATGCAACATCGTTAGGTATGAGGCACTAAAGGGACTCCTACAAACCACACCCCGATGCTGCTGCCCCCCTGCTGCTCCCCTCAGGTTGTGACAAAAATAAGAAGCACTGGTTGACCCAACTTCGTCCCACTGCATGCAGATATGACCTCGAGACCAGTTACACCTACTGCCAGGGCTTCTGGTACTGGTGAGTGAAATCAATTGAGTGATGCATACATGTATGTATGTTCCAGTCCAGGGGTAGGCCAAGTATGCTAAAGGGACTTGTCCAGCCGTGATACATGTGCTTGCTTGATCCATGTGTATTGCTTGATCCATGTGTATGCGAGTGAATATGGTTTCTGGTCCTGGTGAGAGCAATCACTCGAGTGATGCATACATGGAACGGCAATATGATATCATATGATGCCGTCAGTCTGACGAGGCTAAAGCTACCATTTATAAACAATCTCATATGATGCAATGTGTATGATATCATATAATATCATACCCGCCTTTGGTCAGCATCATATGATATGCCGGTCCCTACTTACATGTGCATGCTTCATTCATGTGCATGCGAGTGAATATGGTTTCTGGATGTTTGCTTCATCCATGTGGGAGCAGGGTTTTTCTTTTCCTTTTTTGAGCCCCCTTTTTATTCTGCTATTCGTTATTGGTTCGGGAGCCATCCTTCCAGTCTCCGTTATTTATTTATTATTATTATTATTATTATTACTAGTACGGTAGCCCGTGTGGCCGGTGGCCACACCAACACTCCCTCTCCCCCCGCACTCTCAGACGCACACCTCTTCTCTCTACCTTTCCCTTTCTGCTTCAGATGTGGCCTCCCCCCCTGTCATACACGTATTCCCCCCCCCACCCCACCCCCCACCCCACACACACACACTTACAGACCCACAGCATCCTCTACTTCCCCCGGCATCTTCATACCCAATCCTCACACACTCTCTTTCTCTCACCTTCGCCCCCCAAAGCCTCCCTTTCCCCAACCACCAACACGCACATACACTCTCCTCCTCCCTACCTCATACCCTTCACTTCGGCTGCGGGATTTAATCTTGCAGAAAGAGGGGAAAGTGCAGACCAACAACTTGGGAACGCTCAGATCCCGATCACCCCGAGAACACCGGACCAGTGCAATTCCAAAGCAACAAACTTGCAGTTTCATCTTCTCGTGCAGTGCCCTAGTTGATACTCGGTCAACTCTTGGAACATCACAAATCGTATTTCGCGATATGGGATGAGAGGTGCAAGCGCGAGAGTGGGCAGAGGGACGGAATGGCCTTGGCGATCTGAACAAAGTCGAATTAATCGCAACAACCAGCCAACCATGACGAAGGCGATGCGATGGCATGGCGAAAGTGCGCATGCGTGAGATGAACGGTGGCAACGCCCACAGGCGGAGAAAAAAACATGACGATCTGAAGGTCTGGCTTGATTATGAGTCTGGCGTAACTCCTAAGGTTGGAAAGCAAAGTCTTCACGCCTGGCTTGGTTAAGAGCAGCTTAGCAGCTTCGCGTTTATCCTGAGGCTTTGGATCGCGTTGTTCATGTCCGGCTTGATTATGAGCCTGGCGTAACTCCTCGGGTCGGGCAGCGTGGGCATCACGTCGACTCTTGTTGGCTCTGCCTGGCTCTGTCCAGTTCTTCCTTGCTCATGCAAGCTCGCTTCGAGCGCTGGCTGGCTGTGTCGCGGGCCCTCCTGTCTATTAGGACCGTTGGCATGCATCATGGTCGCATGCTCCGTGAAGAAGCAATGAACTGAAACGATTATTCTGAGCGCCATGCAAAGCGAGGGTCAGCAGATGACCTCCGAGGAGAGGATCTTCTGGATCTAAATTGCTTGCAGTCATAGTATGGGAGGCAAATGTGGGGATGAAATGAGCGCGCGCGCTTAGCTTTGCGCATCTGCAGTTTCGGTATTTGAAAAATTCGCTGGGCGGGGTGTTGCGAGTTGGGTTTGACGGAAAGTCGGTTGCAAGTCGGTTACACTTCGCACGCCCATGGCACGTGGGTACGCGATGATGACACCACCACGACCACCACGACCACGACCACGACCATGATTTCTTTATATATATAGATGATGATTATTATTATTATTATTATTATTATTATTATTATTATTATTATTACTCGCATTATTATTATTATAACTAGTACGGTAGCCCGTGTGGCCGGTGGCCACATCTACTCTCACAAAGACCCCCCCCACCCCCACCCCAATCATAGTACGGTGCCCGTTTAGCCTTTGGCCACACCTATTTGGGGCTGGTTACATAATGGTTTACACTTGAAGCCCCCACCCATTCACACACCACCACCACCAAACCATAATCCGCCCCCTCCCCCCTTCCCTCCCGTTGGTCACACCTGTTTTGGGCTGGGTTGCAAAACGGTTTTCTCTGCAGTACATGCAACTTAAAACATTGACGGACGCATATCCCTTGCGATGGTCTCCCTTGTGCACCCACAAGCACACAAACACCACTGTACCCCCCCCCCCCCCCCCCCCCCCCTAGTTATCTCCACCCCCACCCCCACCCAACCATGTACCCCCGCCCACAAACATACTCCCTTACTCTTCCTGACATATTTCCTGACTCCATCCCTTCCCCCACCCCAGCCATCCCACCAGCCCCCACCCTCTCCCCACTCTCATCCCTCCCCTCCCTCCTACACGCACCCACCAGCACACACATACTCCATATCTGCCCCCCTCCACTTCAGCTGTGGGCTTTGCCATAGCTGAAAGGCAAACGGGACAATGAGCATCGACAACGTTCGCGCATCATCCGACTCCGCTATAAGCATCGGACATGCTTCCCTGCCACCCCAGCTGTGATCGATAGTCGACCCCACTGAAAAGGCTGAACCTGCGCAATCGCAACTGTATATAACTAAAGCTTCTTCTTAGCGAGCATGTATTCAGTTCGGCCGAAGAACAATCCTGTACACCGCAACTGCTCCCGAAGTCAACTCGATCTGGGTCTTGGAAACATCGCTAGGTTCATCCATTCAACTTTGCCGCATGCTCGCTATAGCACAACGCACAGCGACGACATGTTTCTCGATGCAGTGGGAAGAAGTTACAGTCAAGTTGCTGATTTGAGATGTTCGGTCAAGTTAGGGCGAGAATGCTCAGCGAGATTTTTCATTCGGTCAACTTTGATGCGTACTTGCTATGGCACAATGCGGTGCGACATGTTTCTCAATACAGTGGGAAGAATTTGCAGTCAAGTTTGTGACATGGGATGGATGCGATTCGGACATTTCTGACAGGTCCGCTGACTCACCACGTCACCTCCCGTTGTGCGCAGCGACAGGTCTCTTGACGCAAGAGAAAGGTCTTGAAGAGATGCAGGGGAAAAAGCTTGTAGGAAGACGAACTGTAGCGCTACCGAAATCAGGTGGATGAACTCAGGCGGGAAAAGGAGAAATCGGGCGGGATGCGCAACAGGTAGAATACGCAGGAGGCGAAGGTTTCATAAGGCAGAATTCGCAGGAGGCCAATCAGGCAGAAGTTGAAGCAGGAGGGATTAAAAGCGTGAATTGGCTGAGCGGGAATTGGCTGGGCGGGAAATGGCTGGGCGGGAAGTCGGTTAAGTCGGTTACGCGATGACACCACCACGACCACCACGACCACGACTACGACCACAACCACGACCATGATTTCTTTATATATATATAGATTATTATTATTATTATTATTATTATTATTATTATCATTACCATTATCATTATCATTATCATTATTACCATTATTATTATTATTATTTACTGGGTCTCCAGGTAGACTCAAAGGCCTGCTGGGCTGGCCAGACCTATCTGTACCGCTTGACCCACTTACATCGCTATGCCAATCTCGAAGACAATGTTTTTTAATCACTAATAGCGATACATCGCTGAAAAAAAGAACCTTGTGTGGCAGTGCATGAAACACAAGAATACTGGCATGTCGGCATGCATGAACAGGGTGTGTGCGTGATACTTCATCCACTCGCAAAGACATGGATCAACCATAGCCATTGGTTGTGGTTGATCCATGTGTTTGATCTCTGCACGTGTGCTTTAACCATTTAACCACATACACACACAAGCACGCACAAGCACACACTCACAAACACAGACGCGAACACACACAAACACACACACTCACAGACTCGATGCTTGCCTCGGCAGGTGCACATCCTATGTGACCAACTGCATGGTGGGAGACAGCCCTGACTCCTTTAACAAATGGTGAGTGGGAGACAGGAACTGTCTGCATGCTGGTGAGTGGGGGATAGGACCAACTGCATGGGGAGGGGGGTTGTTTTTTAGTTGTGAAAGGAATTTCACTGTTCACTGTTTGTTGGTGGTGGTGAAGGATGAAGACTGGCTGTTCATGGTTGCATTCACTTTTTTTCTTTTCAACGACGCCTCGCCATTCCGCCTCTGCATTGGGACGCATGGGCCTGGCTAAACTAGCCAGAAATGCCCCCCCCCCCCCCCCCCCCCCCCCGCCCCCTCCCCTTCCCCCCTCCCAAACCACAACCCCCCCGGGCTCCGCGCTTAGCGCTCCGCAGGGATTGGGGGGGCAGCGCGGCGCACTGGGGTCGCACATAGTTGCTCAATTTGCGATGCGTTGCACACAAAAAACAGGTACTTGTGTTCAGGGTACTTCCATTGACCAAATTGACCAGCGCTGTAGCGCACTTGAAAAAATAGAAACTGCACTTTGTAGTGCAAAAAGCACAAAAAATTCTTGCTGCGCCCACAGGAGGTTGCAAAAAACTGTGCGAAACGCGCAGTGGGGCTCAAAAAGGCAGCGCGCCAGCGCGCAAAAGCGCGCCCTTGGAAGTACCCTGCTTGTGTTGCCTAATGAAGACAACCTGGGGTCTGACTAAACTAACCAGAAATGCCCCCCCCCCCCCCCCCCACACACACACACACACACACACACACACACACATACAACCCCCCCCGGGCTCCGCGCTTAGCGCTCCGCAGGGTTTGGGGGGGCAGCGCGGCGAACTGGGGTCGCACATAGTTGCTCAACTTGCGATGCGTTGCACACAAAAAACAGGTGCTTGAGTTGTCTAGTGAAGACAACCTGGGGTCTGACTAAACTAGCCAGAAGTGCCTCCCCCCCCCCCCCCCCCCCCCCCCGCTCCGCGCTTAGCGCTCCGCAGGGTTTGGGGGGGCAGCGGGGCGCACTGGGGTCGCACATAGTTGCTCAATTTGCGATGCGTTGCTCACAAAAAAACAGGTGCTTGAGTTGTCTAATGAAGGCAACCTGGGGTCTGATTAAACTAGCCAGACATGCCCCCCCAACCCCCCCGGGCTTTGCGCTCTGCAGGGTTTGGGGGGCAGCGCGACACACTGGAGTCGCACCGAGTTGCTCAATTTTCAGCGCGTCGCACACAAAATAGTAGGGTGCCCACAAGGGTCCCCTGGAGTTCGGTCCAGGGGGTGGTGTAATGTGAGGCAAGTAGCAGTGGCAGCCTCCTTGATGAAAGATGCACAAGCAGGTGCTTACTTATCAGTACAATTTAATATTTGGGGGGTCAAGAATCAATATAGCACGACTTTTACGCACCAAGATTTCATGAGTGACACATGAGTTATTGCATAATACATTCTTCTTGACTTTGTAACATTTGTGCAAATGGCATTATAATTAAACTTGGTGACCTGCAAGGTTAATGAAGTTTATAGCTCACTGACTCCCCGAAGTTCCATGGAGGCAAGTGCAGCAACTCCCAAGGCTACAGTTACTACTGCGCAACCTGCAGGTACTAGTGCAGAACAGCAGATTCCCTTGTCGAGCACAATGAGCTGATGCAATGAGCTGCGAGAGGCACGGAGATGCGAATTTACCCAGGGGAAATCTTAGACATGCTCCAGCTCCCTAGATTCCACAGAACACGAGGGAAACGACAAATGAAAACACCGCGTCCACAGTCTGCAACCCTGAGATCCGTATATGAAAAAATGCCCTCCGAGGTAAGCCGACCCCAGCGAGAATAGAACACGGGTCGCTAAGATGTGAGAGACGTCAGTTTAACTGGCTAATTTGACCGGCTTTATTTGGGTGTGTGTGTGTGGGGGGGGAATCGACTCCGTTTCGCGTACCCATCCCATTGGTCTAGGGGGCTGACCAAGAATTTGTAGGCAGCGATGCAGAAAACTGGCAGAGAGTGTTGGCTATCGGAACAACAAGTGGCAGCGCAATGGAGCGGACCGAAGCCAGTTAGTTTCGAAACAGTTAGCTGGCGTGTCAAGTTTCGTCCCGTGGGGGGTGGGGGGGGGGGGGGGGGGGGGGGGGAAGCGGGGTCGGACGTGCAGACAGACAACGGGGTGAATCTGGGCCCTAACGCCCCCCAGGAGGGGGGGCGCCGCCAGAAGCAGGTGCATGTGTTGCCTCGTGAAGCCTCACCTGTGCACCTGTTGTTTGAATGATACATTGATTGACTATTGACTGATGGATGGAGGGCAGCCACCAGAGGAGTTTCTCAGATTCGGTTGATTCGGTTGTTCTGTTTCTGGCACCATGGGCGACAATGATCGTCCGCGTGGAGAAAATGAGCTACTCATCAGCAAAATCTTGGACCACTGAAAAAACAAGGAATATTGCATGGAAGGGTCCCCCACACGTGACAGCATCACTCCACCCAAATGTATGGATGTATGGATGATTGGATGGATGGATGGATGGATGATTGGATTTTTGTCTCCGACATTTATGGATGGATGGATGGATAGGGAATTTCACTCCTAAATTGTCAACTCTTGCGCCGACGATTTGAAGGTTTAAAAGTCAAAATGATTCTTCTCCACAAGACATCTATACTATACTACTACTCCCATTAACCATCTGTCCAAGGGAGGTTAAATATTTTGTGGCCTACACACCCAAGCTCCACCAAACTCACCCCCTCACCCTAACCCCCCCTCACCCTCCCTCCCCTGCAGTACGTATGCCTACTTCGTTGGCGGTGTGGGTATCTTCTTCGCATTCATGGTTATGTGCTTCGCCCACGTAAAAACCATGTTCCTATGTGTCCTCTCCGCCCTCCTTGGCTTTGGCTGGTTCTTGGCTGGAGCCATTGTGTTGATGGACTGGGGCAGGGATGCTGATGATGAGAACATTCCGGAAGCTTCCGCTCGCCATGCCCTCTGGGGTGTCACTTGGGCATGCGTGGGTCTCATGGCCCTTTCTGTTATCGTCTCCGTCGTATTCTTGTGAGTATAGCTCTGTTTGCGTTGTGCTAGGAGGTGTGGGGGGGGGGGGGGGGGGGGGGGGGGGGGGGGGGGGGAGGCTTTTTGTATGATATCACTTGGGCGTGCGTGGGTCTCATGGCCCTTTCTGTTATTGTCTCCATCGTATTCTTGTGAGTACTCTCGTATATATATAGTATTATTGTGAGTGCTGCTCTGCTTTAGTTGTGGTAGGAGGTGACAGTGATCGTGTGTATGGTGGGGGGTGGGGGGGAGGGGGGGCAGGGCCCTCTGGGGTGTCACTTGGGCATGCCTGGGTCTCATGGCCCTTTCTGTTATCGTCTCCGTCATATTCTTGTGAGTGTAGCTCTGTCTGCGTTGTGCTAGGAGGTGGTTTGTGGGTGTTTGGGGGGGGAAGGATTTTTGTGTGATATCACTTGGGCGTGCGTGGGTCTCATGGCCCTTTCTGTTGATGTCTCCATCGTATTCTTGTGAGTACTCTAGTATATCTCTATATATAAATGTGTGTACGTATATATATCGTATTCTTATGAGCACTGATCTGCTTGAGTTGTGGTAGGAGGTAGCAGTTGGGGTGGTTGGGGGGGGGGGGGGGGGGCTTGGCTGTTTATATGACTTGTGCGTGTGTGTGACTCATCGCCCTGTCTGTCATGGTCCCCATCATATTCTTGTGGGTATAGCACAGCACAGGACACAATCAGGGCATATGTTTACCAACACGCACACCCCAGGTTCACTATGTCAGTTTTACTAGGTTGCACTCACACGACGTACACACAAACACAAACACAAGCATTCACACACAACATCAAAAAATCACGAAGCCACACACTCACAAACCCACATACTCACACACTCACAAACCCACACACTCACACACATACACACCCCTCCCACCATGCAGCATCGCGGTGGAGGAGTACAGGCACACGGATTCATTATTGTCAGATTGGTGAACTACAGGCACACGGATGCTATATCGGCATCTAGATCTAGATGCCGATATAGCATCCGTGTGCCTGTAGTTCACCATTCTGACCCCCCACCCCCACCCCACCCCACCCCCAGCAGCCTGCTGCTGTGACCGCCTTTATGGAGATGCATCATCCACCACAGGCCACATATCCAGACCCCCACCCACCCACCCACCTCACTCCCACCCCACACCCCACCTCGCCCTACCCTAACCCACTACACCTCACGCCACCCCTCACCTCACCCTCCCCCCCCCTCACCTCACCTCACCCCCCCTCACCCCTCGCCTGACCTCCCCACTCACCCCTCACCTCACCTCCCCCCTCACCCTAACCCACCCCACCTCACCTCGTTCCCCCCTTCAGCATCAAGGTAAAGAGGAACCCCCCCCAGAAGCCTCCCCCCCAGCAGTCTGCTACTGTGACAGGTCACATGGAGATGCATCAACCACAGGCCACGTATGCAGCCCCACCCCCCCAGGGCTACCCCCCCCAGGGTTACCCCCCAGCCCCTGCTGGCTACCCCCCCCAGGGTTACCCCCCAGCCCCTGCTGGTTACCCCCCCCAGGGTTACCCCCCTGCACCTGCTGGCTACCCCCCAGCACCTGCTGGCTACCCACCACCCACTACCGGACAACCTGTAACTGGTGAGTGTTGGTGATTTGTAATCTCCCGTTTTGACGATTGGCTCAATGGTTGAGTTTGTTGAAATCAGGCAGAAGGTGTGGGGTTCGAATTCCTACGGGTGCGCCTTAGTGTTCGCGGTCGCTGTCGATCCCCATGGTAGCACTGTCCAGGTCAAGTAGCAGCCCGTTCTCTACCGCCATAAGACAGGGCTCACTTAATCCCACGCCCCACCAGGCGTTATCATTACATTGGTGATTTTTGGCGTACACGTAGCCCCCCCTGCTGGGGGGCGGGAGCCCCCAGGGTCACCCCACTGTCCGCTTGTTTGTGCGACCGACAACCAACGACCGTGCAACCGACACGAAGCCTGGCACGTCAGCCAACTGTCTCGTAACCAACTGGCTTCGGTCCGCTCTATTCCGTTGCCACCTGTCGCTCCAATAACACTCTCCGCAAATTTTCCGCGTCGCTTTCGACGCCGCGTAGGACTTGTTTCTTTCGCTTTCACCCTAGGAAAAAAAACTGTTTTCACCCTAGGAAGGACTCACACTGGTGTGGTGTCTCTGGTCAGCTTACTAAGGGTTCTGTACGAAACTCCATCACCTGTACCACACTACCTGTGGGTGGAGGAGGTAGTGGTGGGTGTGGGTGGTGGTGGGTGGAGGTGGAGGTGGTGGTCCGGTGCACAGTGCTCCGGTCAACACGCGGTGATAAGGTAAACAAAACAGATATTACTAATGGTTGTGTACCAAAGGCGGAGACAGTACTGTGACATTTGTGGCATATAAATAGGGAACAGCGACATGATATTATCATATTATGCCGGCAGTCAGACTCGGCTAAAAATGCCATTTGTATACAAAATCATATGATGCAGTTTGTATGATATATTGATATCGTATGTTATCATACTCGCCTTTGGTCAACACCATACACTATGTCGGTCCCTACACATATATGCTTCCTAGAACACATGTTTAAATTCCCTCGTACTTGTGGTTGGCCTCAGTGCAAGCAAACGGGCTGGCCTCCTTAACCTCACGCCTTGTAATGAGGCGTACTATTTCTTCATGTACTTACTTATTCTCTCGCACTTGTGGTTGGCCTCAGTGCAAGCAAACGGGCTGGCCTCCTTAACCTCACGCCTTGTAATGAGGCGTACTATTTCTTCATGTACTTACTTATTCTCTCGCACTTGTGGTTGGCCTCAGTGCAAGCAAACAGGCTGGCCCCCTAAACCTTAAGCCTTAATAAGTCGTACTATTTATTAATGTACCTAGGTATTCTCTCGTACTTCTGGTTGGCGTCGGTGCAAGTTAACGGGGTTCCCCCCCTCAACCTCACGCCACGTAACAAGGTGTACTATTTATGTATTGGAACACAAAACTTCTGATGATAGGGTTTTTAAAAAACTTCCTCGAGGCCCCCTGGACACAGAAACAACTCCTTCGTGATCCACACTGATTTCTGAGGCAACTAATATATCGGTAGTGCTGTTTTTTGTCGGGAGACCCCCACCTGGGGTGAGAAGTTCTTTCAAACCTCAAAAACAAAACAAACTGTTCTCTCCAACCTTGCAGGTTATCCCGCTCGGGAGGGGGGGGGGGATATAAAAATTATAATGGTAGGGTTTTCAAAGAACTTCCTCGAGGCCCCCTGGGCACAGAAACAACTCCTTCGTGATCCACACTGATTTCTGAGGCAACTTATATATCGGTATTGCTGGTTTGTGTCGGGAGACCCACCACCTGGGGTGAGAAGTTCTTTCAAACCTCAAAAACAAAACAAACTGTTCTCTCCTTCCTTGCAGGTTATCCCGCTCGGGAGGGGGGGGGGGGGGGGGGGGGGATATAAAAATTATAATGGTAGGGTTTTCAAAGAACTTCCTCGAGGCCCCCTGGGCACACAAACAACTCCTTCATGATCCACACTGATTTCTGAGGCAACTAATATATCGGTATTGCTGGTTTGTGTCGGGAGACCCACCACCTGGGGTGCAAAGTCCTTTCAAACCTTAAAAACAAAACGAACTGTTCTCTCCTTCCTTGCAGGTTATCCCGCTCGGGAGGAGGGGGGAGAGGGGGGGGGGGGGGGGGGGGGATATAACTCCTGATGATAGGGTTTTCAAAGAACTTCCTCGAGGCCCCCTGGACACAAAAACAACTCCTTCGTGACTCATACTGATTTCTGAGGCAACTTATCTATCGGTGTCGCTGGTTTGTGTCGTGAGACCCACCTCCTGGGGTGAAAGTCCTATCACACCTTCAAACAAAACAAACTGTCTTCCCCTTCCTCTCAGGTTCTCCCTCTCTGGAGAGGGGTGTGTGTGGGGGGGGGGGGGGGGGGGGGGGGGGGGGGGGGATATATAAAACCTAATGATATGGTTTTCAAGGAACTTCCTGGAGATCCCATGGGCACAAAATCAACTCCTTTGTGATTCAAGCTGGTTATTCATGTCAACATGTACCAAAAGTAGTCTATTCATTCCTCGCTGGGACACGTGTCTAACCTTGCAGGCGGCCTCAGAACTGCCCATTCGAACGTTTGCACCTCCATAGTTTGCAACACGAATATCGGCAGTGCATCCAAAAGTAGTATATTCAGTCCTCGCTGGGACACGTGTCTAACCTTGCAGGCGGCCTCGGAATTGCCCATGCGAACGTTTGCACCTCCATAGTTTGCAACACGAATATCGGCAGTGCATCCAAAAGTAGTCTATTCAGTCTGCAGGAGTGATTCACTCTTATTTCTTAGACAACTTATATACTGTCGTCCCCTTGCTTGCATTTTATCCCACTCACGCTCCCGCTTCCGAGGCAACTTATATATCGGTGTCGCTGGTTCGTGTCGGGAGACCAACTGCCTGGGGTGAAAGTCCTTTCAAACCTTAAAAACAAAAACAAACTGTCCTGCCCTTCCTTGAAGGTTATCCCGCTCCCGCTCCTGCTTCCGAGGCAACTTATACATCGGTGTCGCTGGTTCGTGTCGGGAGACCCACCACCTGGGGTGAATGTCCTTTCACACCTTTAAAACATAAGCAACGTGTCCTCCCCTTCCTTGAAAGTTATCCCGCTCACGCTCCCGCTTCCGAGGCAACTAATACATCAATGTCGCTGGTTCGTGTCGGGAGACCCACCTCTTGGGGTGAAAGTTCTTCAACAACTTAACAAAAATAACTGTTCTCCCCTTCCATTCAGGTTATCCCGCTCATGCTCCTGATGGCTACACATTTATTTATCTATTTATGTATATATTTAATTATTTGTTCATTCATTCATTCATTTATTTATGTATTCATGTATTTATTTATGTATGTATTTATTTATTTATTCTCTCGTACTATTTATGTATTTACTGTCCTCCCCTTCCCTACAGGTTATCCCGCTCATGCTCCTGATGGCTACGCCCCAGCCCCTATACAATAGCTCAACACCCTGGAAGCCACGCCACCCTCTTGTGTGGCTGCCACATACAGGCCCCCCTGGGTGGGGCCTCTGCCACCCTGGAAGCCACGCCACCCTCTTATGTGGCTGCCACATGCAGCCCCCCCTGGGTGGGGCCTCTGCCACCCTGGAAGCCACACCTCCCTCTTATGCGGCTGCCACATGCAGGCCCCACTGGGGGGGGGCTCTACCGCCCTGGGTTGTACGGGCTCTTCCATAGGCCTATCTGGGTTGATGGGGCTCTACCCCCGTGGTTTGTTCAGGCTCTGCCACACTCCTAACTGTGGAGGGGCCTCTACCCCCCCCCCCCCCCCCCCCTCACACACACACACACACACCCTCGCTTTCACAGCCTGTCCTACTAGCTACTAGCTACTAGCTGTGTTTTCTGTCGCCATCAACTCGACGTTGTTTATTCTGGGGGCTGCATGCAGCAGCTTCTAGGTAGTTCCCTTGCGGCCATCCCATTATTACTTTCATCGCTAGGCCAATCTCGAAAGCGATGGGTTTCATCGCTAGTAGCGATACATCGCTAAAACAACTGCCCCTTGCCTCGTCCTTGGGCCAAACCTGAAGCTAGCCAGTGAGTCTGCAATGCCAAAAACAGAATTGACACAATCCGCTAAAATTTCGCTACCTGGACGCTGTCCCTGGAGGAGGCCTACAATTAGAATGCTACCCGATTCCTACTTTCTGAAATGAAAATAAATCTGTTTAGGACGCTAGACCCCCTGTAGTCTATACAACTATGTTGAGGGCGCTAGACCCCCTATGATCTATACAAATATGTTTAAGACGCAAGACCTCCTATAATTGAACTTGAACTTGGTTACATAGCTTCAGCCAGCAATTTGGCTGCTCACCGAATCTGTTTAGGACGCAAGACCCCTTATAATACGGTATGTACAAATATGTTTAGGACCCCTTGGCTTATTTAACGGTCTCTGTCGCATTACTAACTGTATTAGCTCCGGCTTATGCTGTGGTGCCCTTAACATCACGTCCTGTGAGTACGGTAACTGTATTACACGGATGTAACAATTTCAATTTCAATTAGGTGCTGATTACCATAAATTTGTGTCACAGTCCAGGCTGCTAAGCTGCTGAGCGATCCCGGGTCGAACGGAAGCAGGTGCGGGGTCTTAACAGGTTGCTGGTTCGAACCCCATCCGGAGGGTCATCGACCGGCATGGTAACTGGACTCTAGGTGTGATGTAAGCCCGTCCATCGCATACTACCGAGCCGGTTCCCTTAACCTCACGTCCTTCGAGAGAGAGAGAGAGAGAGGGTTCGTTACATAAACTCAGCAAATCACTGCCGAGACTGGACTGCAGCACAGCCTGCCGACCATCCAATTTTATAACACGGTAGCACGAGGGTTTTGAAGGCACCCCCACAAACCTGAAAACAAACTAGGTCAACTGGTCAAGTCCCCAAAAAGGAAACAAACTAGAGGCGGAAAGAAGAGCAGAAAGGGGAACGTGAAGGGGAGGGATGCTGAGGCAGGCAAACCAGAGCACCGAGCCCAACAAACACAAGAGAAGAGGGCTGAGCCAAAAGAGCTTAAGACCAATCAAGGGCACGCGCTATGAGCACCTTAATAAGCAGCGAATAATTGTCCTTAAAAGTGTCATAGTGTGATATATCTTGGAAGTTAAGATTTTTTTTTTTTTTATTAGCTGCTAGCCCCTTTCAGTGATGTACTATGGTCAAGTGGTAGACCAAATCGCTTGAGGATGAAGAATCGGGGGTTCGACTCCCCCTTCGGTCGCTCTTAGCGTCGCAGGTCGTTGTCAACCGCGATGGTAGCTTGTCCAGTTGATGTAGGAGACCGCTCCCCACCCGCGTATGACGGGCTCCCTTAACACCATGCCCCATCAGGCGTTATCATTACCTTAATTAGCTGCTGATTACCATGTATTTATGTCACAGTCGAGGGCTAGGCCAAACAGGGACCTGCCCATAGTGCCCAACCGTGATAGGAAGGGCTAAAATGAAAAGGCATTGATGAACTGAACCCCAAACAATCGTTTTACCTCCATGTAATGAAAAATACTGATTACGCCTGGTGGGGCGTGGTATCAAGGGAGCCCCGTCTTTCGGCGGTGGAGAACGAGCTGTTATATTGACATATATGTAGGTCTGTCAATATCGTACGATATTTTCAATTACCGTTCGATATATCGTGATATATCGATATCGTACGATATTTTTAGACCCTTTTGGGGGGATATCAGTATAAGACCAAGGGGATATAACAGGAAATGCCGTTTACACGTCCATACACTATAAATCAAGTCAAATGAACCAATACTGAGGGGGATAGAAAACACGATAATATCGTAGTCTATTATCGTACGATATATCGTGATACATCGTATGATGTGGGGAGATATACTGAATTCCCTGGCCCAGACTCAGGTGCCCTTGACGAGAATCAAACAGCCGACCTCCCAATTGTAAGATGTTTTCGTGGACCACAGGACCACACTGAAAATGGGTAAGGAAATTGTTACATAGTCAGTGGAGCCCGAATTTGTTTTTCCCAGTCTGCCCAGTCTGGAGGGCGGTATGGTCTAGACCCGGTCCTTAAGGTTTCGGCGACCGGAGTTCGAGCCCCGCTGCCGGAAGACGGCGGGTGGTTTCTCGAGTCCGACTTTAGGGCGGTGTTGTTTCACTGCTAGGACATGAGCCCCTTGTAATATTTCTTTGTTTTTCAATCTCGCAGTTTGGTAACACAATGTACCTCAGTACTGCAGTTCATCTCTGGGTAAAACAACTCACTTGGCTGTATTTGTGCAATCTAAGAGTACTTTATGGTTAGAATAACATCGTTGGCAAGAAAAGACAGTGGTAGGTTGCAGGTTCGGGACCACCCACGGCCGGATTTGCCTTGTACAAACTGACTCTGAAATGCCTGCTTGGCAACAACGCACATCTTGACAAGTATAAGGTACGCTTAGCAAACTATGCAAGTGGATACTTGTTTTTCAGTCTCGTATGAGCAGCAGGACACTTCGCCACTTAGCTCGATATATATCGTACGATATAGCACACGATAAAATACTACACTAGCACGATATCTCCCGGTAAACACGATATATCGTACGATAACCCCGAAAATATCGTACGATGCAAGTTTAATATCGTACGATATATCGCACAGTACACGATATAATAAATATCGTACGATACAAAGCTTGACAGCCCTATTATGTATGGCTCTCAAATCTGGAGCACTGGTCTCATTCAAGATCTTCTTGGTGCTACCAGCAGAGACAAAGTAGCATCTACAGATATCCACATGAAGCATGCTGGTTTTATGAAACGTGTTCTAGGAGTGAAGCGATCTGTGCCTCAGCACATTGTATTAAAAGAAACCAAGCCAGGCCAATTCTCAATGCACTATGACTGGTTGAAGTAAAAAGTGATTTGTTCGAGTTTACATTTTACTGGTAATAATGTTTTTTACTGCCGAAGACGGCGAGCAGCCAAATTGCTGGCTGAAGCTATGTAACCAAGTTCAAGTTCAAGATACAGTTTTTCTCGTTCTTCTTGCACACCAAATCAGATGCCAAGACCATGTTAACGTGGGCTCATACTCTCACCCTTGTTTAATACATAATAATTACATTACATTGCATTACATTACATTACATTACATTACATTACATTACATTACATTACATTACATTACATTACATTACATTACATTACATTACATTACATTACATTACATTACATTACATTACATTACATTACATTACATTACATTACATTACATTACATTACATTGCATTACATTACATTACATTACATTACATTACATTGCATTACATTACATTGCATTACATTGCATTACATTGCATTACATTGCATTACATTGCATTACATTGCATTACATTACATTACATTACATTACATTACATTACATTACATTACATTACATTACATTACATTACATTACATTACATTACATTACATTACATTACATTACATTACATTACATTACATTACATTACATTACATTACATTACATTACATTACATGCTAAAGTCTACTTGACACCGCGAGGGTGTATGAGACTCCGTGCTTTAAACAAAAAGAAAAAGCACCCACAAAGCAAACAACTCCATTACATCAGGGGTGTGTCGAGGACAAACAAACCAAACTCCCAAGTCCCAACCACCGTTTTGGTGGCGTAGGTATTAAACCCCCTAGAGCAGGACCCAGATCTCAACCACTTACAGTGGCGGAGGTAAGAAGCTAACAAATGAGAAGTACCAAGAAGAAAAAAAGGGATAATAAATTACGGTGCCACTAAGCAGTCCAGGGCTTCCTGTCTTCCTCTTCTACAAGTAGAAAGATAGTCGGCTAGGTTGCTCCAAAAAGTATTAGTGCCATTTCCATTCATAAAGGTTCTGAATGTGGAATCGCAGAACATTCCATAGGGTTAAGTCGGTATCCTCATGGACATACCTATAAATATCTGTAAACAGCTTCTGGTAGCGGAGGCGAATATCATTATAAAAAGGGCACTCAAACATATGCATTTCATCCTCAGGTTTTTGGAACCCACACATTTGACAGTGTCTCATTGAACGAGGGATGTGTGCTCTATCCACCACCCTCATTCTTTCTGTGTTCAGCCAATGGGAACCCATTCTAAACTGTGCTATATAACGAATCTAATCCTTCTTATGTAAGGCGGATGTTAAGAGAATCAAGCCATTCTCATCATTGCTGTTGGCTGCGAACCATTTCTGGTATCGGAGGCGTTTAAAGCCAACCCTTCTCTCATCAGGGATGTCTCTGACTGCACTGGTGTCACTTGGGTACTTAAACCTCCATGACTCAAAAACTTCAGACATAATACCTTCGACATCGACAGCCTCCAAAATGTTGAGGTTTTTACTGGATCCTAGCTTGTGGAGAGCACAGCGGAAGTCATGAACCCAGCCAGTGTTGGAATCAAAAGATTCCTCAAGAGCCATTCTAATGAGATCCTCATGTTCTTTATCTATGGTAATAATGATAACGCCTGGTGGGGTGTGATCTATGGTAATAACGAGAACGCCTGGTGGGGTGTGATATTAAGGCAGCCTCGAATTACAGCGGTTTAGAACGGACTGCTACTTTACCTGGACAATGCTACCATGGCGGTTGACAGCGGCCGCAAACACCAAAGCGCACCCGAAGGAATATCCCTGGTTAATACTTAAATGCTGTGTTAACGTAGCATCTTTTATATTTGTCCAGCATACGGTATGGTCGTAGGCCCCAGAGTAAGCGCACAGAGTGATATCCTACTAAAAAATGACGCAAACTTTTTTTAATTCTCGAGTCCTCGATTTTTTATTTTTTTTGTTCAGGTAGCGAGGAAATGATGTTTTTATTTTTGGGCATTGGATTCAAATATTGAAATATTGATGGGGCCAGGCTGAAGGTCAATCCATTTTTTATGTACCTACTAAAAAAACACGCGAACGTTTTTTCCTCGATTTTTCGTTTTTGGAGGATAAATCCTGAAGGCCGCGAGCATACCGATATATGTAGTTTGAAAGGTTGAAGTCCTGACTGATAAATAATTCATCCTACCGCACGCGTACCGTACCCACTCCAGCATGCTGGGTCTGCTGCGCCCTTCAGCCTTGTCGGGCACTCTGTGTCGGGCCATGGGTGTCGGGCCCAATGTCGGCCATAGCTGTCGGTGGCATGAAGTCGAAGCGGGTTCGATCGGGTGGGGGGGCGATGAAAAGCAGACCCTGCCCTTTTTTTCAAGCTGTCATCGTAACTGTCATACCTACACAGATCTACCCATGGCATGAACATGAAGTATCTGCCTCGCGTTTGTCGACCCCACCCCCTAGCATCTTCTCCTTAGGTCCCCTGACCCTATTCGTGATCCCTAGTCATGAGCAAGCTCTTCGCCTTCATTCTCCTCGTGGGCTCCGTCTCGGCTAGCACTGAGACCTCCGACGTGGTCACCATGTGTGGAATTCTGGATAATTCTGGAGAAATTAGCGAGACAACTTCCGATCCGCCGCTTCTACCTACAGAATGGCTATGCCGGGGGGAGTGATGAGGTCCAAATTGCTCAACGATGCAGCGCCTTCAACATGTCCAGCAATCGCCTCTGTCTTCAGCCTATCACCGCCGAGACCGCGGCAGGAGGTGGGTGACTCTTGCAACTTACATCCCTGTTCCGGACATGTTTGATGATTCGCCGGTGCTCTTGATTGTGTCCTCCAATGGTTGATCGCATCGATGCGCCATCTCGATGCGATCAATTCTTGTTCCGATTCTTGAAATCCCAATTCGATCATCCGTGGCACTGCAGGTGTGGTTTTCCATGACACCAGAGGGCAGGACTTCAATTTGTGGAGTGGAGATTCGCCGCCAATCCCAGCGAGCTAGATTCACAGCCAATCCCAGCGCAGGAGTAGTACCCGGCACAAGGACTGTGGCCACTCCAATCTTGACTGAGGTACCAATATACTACACCCTGTGCCAGTTGTTGAAATTGCGTGGATTCCTGGGGAATTGTTTGGAATTGGGACAGACCTAATGTTTGGTTAATGGGATGAGCCTCTAGGGTTTTATTTGGTTCAAGGATCAATTTGTCAAGATGGTATGCACATGGGGGTGTTATTGGTATGCATATGACCAGCAGCTTCCCCTCATCTGCATGGGCAAACAGGGGCCAAGGCAGGGGTGTAAGGGAGTCCCAATTCAGTGCAATCTGGAGATTCATCACACACTCTACACATTATGCATCCATGTATTACTGTGTCCTTCATTGTAATTCGTTGTATTGTTTTGTATGTAGTCAAAACCCTTCATTCCTTTCTTTTCTCATCTTCACTCGCCATGTCACATTTTCTTCTGTTACCGTACCTCACGCCGCCTGTCGCCTCTGTATACCTTTGAGACTGAACATTCTAATCAGACATGCATTTCATCTTCGGCCACTCTTCGACCGTCAACCACCATTTCGCACCACCTGCAAATTCTGCCAGAATGAGACGTACGCCTTCTTGATTCAACATTTCAGTTGTGACCTCTTCTATTAATCCCTGAGACCAGCATTGTTTGCTGCTATCTCTGGTTGCCATTAAAACATTGTCTACCAAGGCTGTTTTCGCCAGTGGGGGAAATCTGTCTGAGTTGCAATCTGAGCGTAGCAATCTGAAACGTTGTTAACATGTATTCAACCCCTCCATGCGTGCAGTTTCTGCACTGAAGATATTGTGCACACCATCATGTACAGAGACGATGACAAGACTTATGCCTACAAGTCTTGCAAGGCATATATTGTAGGCAAGACTTATGCCTACAAGTCTTGCCTGAGCTTGGATGTTGAGGACCTCCAATTGCCTGAGCTTGCCTCCAATTCCTACATTGTGCGCAATTTACTGGTGTCTCACGCACATGTTGAGACACATGTACTGTAGTACAAAGTTATAATTCGGGTTATCTGTGCGATACCCACAAAAAACCAACAAGTACATCAACGTATTCAGTTGTTCCTTCATGACCATACATTCATATTACCACATTGATTGTTTTACTTGTCCTGGGGTCCTAATGCAGATTTCTGATTATTAGATTTAGGACTTAATTTCCCCCCCCCACCATTTTCAGGGGTACTCAGCATTTCTGTGCGATACCCACGGAAATCCAACAGTAATTTGAATAAACATACTAATCCTGCTGTGTTCTAGGCCTCACGCAGATTTCTGATTGTATGTAAAAAAACTAGATTATTCCATTCAATGTTGAGAAACTGAACCAGCGTTTCCATACACTGGATTTCCGTGCGATACCCACAGATATCCAACTATTACGATGTGACAAACTCAGCGTGTTTAGATGACTGATGCAGTTTGAAAATCGTGGTCAGCATTTCAACTTGAATATTTGTGCGATACCCACGAAAAAACAACATTTAACTGAAATCTGTAACCACGATTTTCAAGTTTGACTGAAATTTCAAGATAATGTGAAGTTTAAAATCGATAATTCAGATTTTCAAGTTTGTCTGGATTTTTCTGCTATTGTACCTATATCCGAAATAAGTACAGAAGTAGGGAATTACATACAAGATTTGACATTTTCGTAAGCGGATAGAGAGGGATTCGAGCAATCGAGCATCGCCATATCCTACTAATATATAACGGGTTTGATAAGTTATTGCTATTCAAATAAGGTTTCAACTTTTAAAAGTAACTAACTGTAAAACTAATTAAGACTAAGAAAATAGTAAATAATTAGAAATTTAGAAAACGTTGAATTCGAGGATTCGGGCAATTGAGCATCGCCATATCCTACTAATATATAACAGGTTTGATAAGAATTATAATATACTGTCTAGTAATCTTTGCCAATTGCGAAAATCTGGAAATTGCGTGTGCAAATTATAATATACTTATATATATTCAACCTCTTCATTCATGCAGGTCCTGTAGTGAAGATATTGTGCGCACCATCATGTACAGCGACGATGACAAGACTTATGCGTACAAGTCTTCTCACAAGGCTTTCATGAACACTGGACGCTACTTCCATGATGCTGATGCACTACAAGATGACGACAATGACAACCATGAACTGGAGTGCGAAGCCATTGTGGAGGATCTTCATATGCACAACAACCTTGAGGGCAATGGCAACCCTGCTGGTGCCAACAACCTAGAAGATGACATTCTGGGAACCGTCAACCTGGAGGCGGTCACCAAGAATCCTGTCACGCCTGTTCGTGGACTAGGTATGCAAGCATCTGAATTCCGTGCTGATCGCTTCGCAAGGCTCAAGCAAGGACTCCAACCCGCGAAATTGATATATGATGACCCAGGCATTCCACTACCACTTCCACCTTCTGTCATTGCATCTAGGGAGAAAGCACTAGTTGAACTCAGGGCAGATATGTCTAGTGATGCTTCTCGTGGCCGCGTCACTAACCATCCTATGTAGGACCTGTTAAACACACAAAATGTGTGCTAACCCTCTGAATATATTAAAAATCTAGCATTCAGAATGTAGCATGCCTGAATTGCTGCAAATCCTATGCCTTGCCATTTATACCTGATGCGCTAATTGCTGAATTGTTTGCCTTGCAGCCTAACCTTGGAAACCTGGGTCAACCTGAGGTTGGATGTCTATGACCTCCAATTAACTGGGCTTGCTTCTAGTCCTACATTGTCAGCAATGTATTGATGCCACAGCACATATTGAGTCGAATGTACAAACTTCTAACTCAGGTTACCTGTGCGATTCCCACAAGAAACAAAAAATACGTCAACGTATTCATTTGTTCCTAGAGTTTACCGAGATTTCGATTATTAGCATCAGGATTTCTGACTATTAGCATCATATTCAGATTATTTTTCACTATTGAAAAGGTATTCTGCATTTCTGTGCGATACCCACGAAAACCCAACAGTAATTTGAATTCACCTACTAAGCCTACTGTCTTTGAGACCTCACTCAGATTTATGATTATGCGTAAAATCTAGATTATACCGTTCCCAGTTGAGAATCTTAACCACATCTGCCATACTCTGGATTTTTGTGCGATACCCACGAATATCCAAGTATCTTCCAGTAATGCCATTTGAAAATCGTGGTATGCATTTCAACTTGAATATTTGTGCAATACCCACACAAAAAAACTGTATTGAAATGTGTAACCACGATTTCCAAGTTTGACTGAAATTTCAAGAAAATGTGAACTTTGAAATCGATAATGAAAATTTTAAGTTTGTCTGAATTTTTCTACTATTGTACCTACATCCGAAGTAAGTACAGAAGTAAGGAATTACTTACAAAATTTGATATTTTCGTAAGCGAAGTCAATTTCATTACAATTTGGATTTTTTGATCTCCAATTTCGATCTCTGGATTTCTTTGCGATACCCACAGAAAACCATTGGTTGACTGAACAGTCATAGTTACCACACATAATTTCAATTGGGCACATGTTTCGCTAGTTTACATGATAAGTTTTTTTTTTTTTTGAAAAATGGGGTGGTTCGCGCCATTATTTTTTGTATGATAAGGATAGAGACGGATTCGAGCAATGGAGCATCGCCATATCCTACCAATATATATCGGGTTTGATAAGTTATTGATATCCAGATAAGGTTTGAACTATTATTAGTTAATAACTTAAAAACTAATTAAGGCTTAGAAAATAGTAGAAAATTAGAAATTTAGAAAACGTTGAATTCGAGGATTCGAGCAGTGGAGCATCGCCATATCCTACTAATATATATCGGGTTTGATAAGTTATTGATATCCAGATAAGGTTTGAACTATTATTAGTTAATAACTTAAAAACTAATTAAGACTTAAAAAATAGTAGAAAATTAGAAATTTAGAAAACGTTGAATTCGAGGATTCGAGCAATGGAGCATCGCCATATCCTACTACTATATATCGGTAGTGATATACTTCGTCACACTTCATGGCAGTGAGCCTCAGAGAAAGATAATTACCTGGATAAGTCTTTAAACAGTATAATCTGCATATTTATCCCCATGGGTTTCCTTGGGTGTCACACGGGGGGGTGGGGTGGGGGGCTTAAGTGTTTAGGCTTTGGAGACGGTTACCAGCCCAGAGTTGGCCGAAAAACATGTAACAATCCAATTCAATCCAAGGGAAGAAGGGGCCGACTTTCATAGGAATTGGGAAGTCGAAACCTTTTATCCCACACCAGGGCACTTCATGACGTGCGCTCAGGTTGCGGAGCCCGACTGCACGATTGGAGCAAACTTTTAAACTCTCTCTGGGCGAAGCGCGCAGATTTCCGTTTTCAGTCAAGTCAAATGCACAACCCGAATAAAGGGTGTTGCGCTTTTGAAGCAACCCAAAATGACCAAATTTAGTACCCTGTCCCACACATGTCAGTAACACAATTGTTTGGGGTTCAGTTCATCAATGCTTTTTCTTTTGAATCCCTTCCTATCACGGTTGGGCAAGTCCCTTGAGCTATTTGGCCTACCCCTGGACTGGGTACCTTGGCCTAACCCTAAACCTAAAACCCCAAACCCTAACACACAAACATCCCACACATAGCTGCTCTTTTCAGCTTCGAACAACAGCGCTAAGGCAGATCTCCTGACTGGCTAGTCAGCCAAAGCTGATGCAACTTTGGAGTTGAAATAACCAAGCCAAGCCAAAGCTGATGCAACCGTGATGTTGACATAACCAAGCCAAGCCAAAGCTGATGCAACCGTGATGTTGACATAAACAAGCCAAGCCAAAGCTGATGCAACCGTGGAGTTGACATAACCAAGCCAAGCCAAAGCTGATGCAACCTTGGAGTTGATATAACCAGCTTTCCTATATTGTTGCAGTCTTAGGGTTTGGCCCAGTGGCTGGCTCAGGGAGCTGCCTCGAAGCAGCAGCTCGTAGCTGAAAAGAAAAGCTTTCATCCCCTCACACCTTGTGACCCTCAGGAATGTCAACTCCAGGACACAACCACTGTCAGCCTTAGCTGTTATATGGTTCTACCTGTCTTCGCGTGTCTTTCCTATCGCATCCACATAACTTTGTCACCACCAAAAAAGGTGTGACAAGTGGGACGTTCAATTGATATCTATTAATATGGGACACTTATTATCTACCAGTATCAGTAGGGACCCCTATAGGACACTTACCCTAAAACCCTAAACCCTATCTACCAGTATCAGTAAGGACCGGCATATCATATGATGTTGACAAAAGTCGAGTATCATTTATTATCTATCAGTATCAGTAGGGGCCAGCATGTCAAATGATGTTGACATGACATGACGCTGAATAGCGGTGAGGTGGGTGGTGGTCTTGGGGTGGGGGTGAGCGGGGGCTAGTGGGGGATGAGGTGGGTGGTGGGGGTGGGTGAGTCGCTAGGGACCGGCATATCATATGATGACAAAAGGCGAGTACGATATCATACAAATTGCATAATATACCTGAACGTGGATGGAGCACCATTCATCCTGCTGTAAGGGAAGATGAGGACGGCTGTCTACACGGTTTCTTTTTTAGGGTAAGCGCAGCAGCTTCTAAGCAGCTCCTTTCGCCTGCGCCTGGGCCAAAGCTGACTCAAGCTAGTGAGTTTGAAAGGTAGCATGTGGTCCACCCCTGGATTTGAGCTGAACCGGGCACTTCACTCATCGCGCGTGATCAAGCTAAAAGCTAGCATGACTGGCATTCCGATGCAGCTGTAATATTGGGGCTCGGCTCAGTCGCTGGCTAATGAAGCTGGGTGGGGCGGAGTGGAGTGGAGTGGGGCGGAGTAGGGTGGGGTGGGTGAAGCCTGCTACACGGAGCCCCCAAAAGAAACAGTGGCCGTCTATTGGGTATAGATGGTGAGTAGCCGGAAGACTGATACTGATAGACCATGTAGTCAGGTCTAGGGTACTACAAAGCGCGCGCGGCAGCGCGATTCTGTGCACGCTTTTTGAGCCCCACTGCGCGTTTCGCACAGTTTTTCAATCCTCTGTGGGCGCAGCGCGCAGTTTTTGCGCTTTTCGCACTACAAAGCACTGACCAATTTGACGTTTGTGCGCTATAAGCGCTGACCAATTTGACAAAATGCAGTACCCTGATCAGGTCCCCTGTACTGTTTTATTGCAACACTTTGCCATTCAGTCGCTGCATGGCGACGCATGGGTCCGGCTAAACTAGTCAGAAATGCCCCCCTGAAGCCCCCGGGCTCCGCGCTTCGTGCTCCACCAAGTTTGGGGGGCAGTGTATCACACTGGGGTCGCACGGAGTCGCTCAATTTGCGACGCGTCTCACTAACACAAAGCTCTAGTTCCCTGCCAACACAATGGTACGAACTAATGGGTGGTTTCTATGGTACCGTAGAGCACTAGTGCCTTCTATCCTACGTCAACGAGTCAGAAGATAAGACTACGTGGATAACCTCTATCCTACGTGGATAGAGCACTAGTGCCTTCTATCCACGCAGTCTTATCTTCTTGCACGTACACTACTTTGGAAATGGTTAAGCTATGTTGCGTCAACATTTAAGGCTTCTTAAAACCTACATAAATACGCATACTTACAATACCTACACCCTACTCCAGAGGGATGAGTGCTTAAATCCCGCACACTGTAACACGTTTGAAGCCCTGGTGCCTGCCAGCCTAGGGCCCTGATGCCTGCCAGCCTGGAGCCATGCTCCACATACATACACACACGCACATACACAAATCACTTCCCCCACATTGTGACCGATGACATGCGTTGCCTGATTGTGCCGGTGATGACATGTATTGCCAGATGTATGATGTGTGATGCCAGATGTGTGATGTGTGATGCCAGATGTGTGATGACATGCGTTGCCAGATTGTGACAGATTGAGACATGAGTGTTTTCACATTCACATACATTTAGGTGGGCCTTTGCGTGTGCCACGCAAATTTTAAGAGGGTTTTGAACAACCTTGGTTGCAAGTACTTTCACTTGGGAAGCGGGTGTTGCCTACAACGTTTTTTTGTACTGCCTGCCTGTTTCTCTGCACTGCCTGCGCCGAGTTGATCCACACTGTTTTTTGCGACGCATCGCCATTCCATTGCTGCATGGCGACGCATGGGTCCGGCTAAATTAATCAGAAATGCCCCCCCCCCCCCCCCCCCCCCCCCCCCCCCCCCCCCACACACACAACCCCCCCGCACAACGCAGGGTTTGGGGGGCAGCGTGGCTCTAGGGTCACACTGAGTTGCTCAATTTGCGACGCGTCGCAAACAAAAAAACAGTGGTTGGTCCAACAGACCCATGGCCTCTTCCGCCTCTGCCAAGAAGCATCACACCAAGGCAGGACGGTACGGTCGATCCTGGGAGCCTGTAAGTATCTTACAGTCCCATGGCGTCCTCTGCCTCTGCCAAGGCCTTAACCCAAGGCAGGACAGTACGGTTGATCCTCGGAGTCTGTTTCAAGCACTCCAGGTTGTGAAAGGTGGGTGGCAAGTAACCGATCTACTTCAGGGAAAGCTGCCTACAGACCCATGGCATCCTCTGCCTCTGCCAAGGCCTCACCCCAAGGCAGAACGGAACGGTCTATCCTGGGAGCTTTATTTAGCTTCTTCAGCCTGCGCAGCGCATGCCGCACCTCTGCTCGGTCATCGAACCAGCCTCGCACAATTTCTCCCTGTGAGGTGGGGGGGAGTGGGGGGAGTGGTGTGAGGGGGAGGAGGAGGGGCGTGAGGGGGGGAGTGTGTGTGTCTTCAGCCTGGGGAGAGCATGCCGCACTTCTGCTCGGTCATCGAACCAGCCTCGCACAATTTCTCCCTGTGAGGTGGGGGGGAGTGGGGGGAGTGGTGTGAGGGAGAGGAGGAGAGGCGTAAGGGGGGGGGGAGTAAGTGTGTCTTCAGCCTGGGCAGCGCATGCCGCACCTCTGCTCGGTCGTCAAACCAACCTCGCACAATTTCTCCCTGTGAGGTGGGGGGGAGTGGGAGACTTGCGTGCGGGGTGGGTGGGGTGGCGTGAGGGAGAGAGCGTGTGTGTATGTGGACTTATCCTCATCCACGACTTGTATAAGTGAATTTAAAGGGAGGGAATGTAAAATGGATAACACACGGTGACTAGTTTAGGTGGTTAATGAGTAGGGATCGGCAGATCATATGATACTGACCAAAGGCGAGTATGATATCATATGATAAAATACAAATTGCAACATATGATACTGTATGTAAATGGTGACTTTAGCCTAGTTAGACAGCACATGGATAACACACGATGACAAGATATCATATTGCCTATCCCTATTAATGATAGGGTGGCGGGTGGTGTTAGTGTTGGTGTACACGCAGATGAAGTGTGTTAGTGGTTTGTGGTGGTGGGGTGGGTGGTGGTGGTGGTTTATGAAAGGGTGGTGGGTGGTGTTAGTGTATACACAGACAAATTCGGTCTTATATTCACATGTCATAGCTTGCAGATCACACTATCACTTGGCCACAGAAGACAGATCACACATTCATCGCAAACGCCAATGCCAAGGATAATGACTACGAATCACACATTCACAAAAAATTGCAGAGGACAGCTCACAGATCACACAAACGCAGATCACAGATCAGCCAATTACAGATCACAGGTGACAGTTCACAGATCATACAAATGCAGATCACCCAATCACAGATCAAGCTGCTGCCAGCTCACAGATCACACAGATCACAAATCACCCAATCACAGCTCACAGATCACATATTCACGAAAAATCGCAGAGGACGGCTCACAGATCACACGAACGCAGATCACCAAATCACAGATCAAGCTGCTGCCAGCTCACAGATCAAACGATCGCAGTTCACAGATCAGCCAATGACAGAACACAGGTGACAGTTCACAGATCAAACGATCCAGTTCACAGATTACCCAATCACAGATCAAGCTGCTGCCAGCTCACAGATCAAACGATCGCAGTTCACAGATCAGCCAATGACAGAACACAGGTGACAGTTCACAGATCAAACGATCCAGTTCACAGATCACCAAATCACAGATCAAGCTGCTGCCAGCTCACAGATCAAACGATCGCAGTTCACAGATCAGCCAATGACAGAACACAGGTGACAGTTCACAGATCAAACGATCCAGTTCACAGATCACCCAATCACAGATCAAGCTGCTGCCAGCTCACAGATCAAACGATCGCAGTTCACAGATCAGCCAATGACAGAACACAGGTGACAGTTCACAGATCAAACGATCCAGTTCACAGATCACCAAATCACAGATCAAGCTGCTGCCAGCTCACAGATCAAACGATCGCAGTTCACAGATCAGCCAATTACAGAACAGGCCGCTGCCTCACATCCCCATCTCCATATTCCATGAAGTCTTTGTGTCCTCTGCCCAGAATAATGAAAACAAATCGCACATTCACATAGGGCAGGTGACAGCTCACAGATCACACGATTGCAGATCACACATTCACAGAGGGCAGGTGACAGCTCACAGATCACACATTTACAGAGGGCAGGTGACAGCTTACAGATCACACATTCACAGAGGGCAGGTGACAGCTCACAGATCACACATTCACAAATGACAGATCACACGAACGCAGATCAGCCAATTACAGAACAAGCTGCTGCCTCACATCCTCATCTCCGTACTCCATGAAGTCTTTGTGTCCTCTGCCCAGAATGATGACCACGTCGTTCTCAACAGCCGTTCCAATGGCGGCACGGATAGCGGAGAAGCGGTCTTCCATTACATGCCTAAGGGTGATGGTGAGGGGGGGGTGATTTGGGGTAATGTTGGTTTGGTTTGGCTTGGTTTTGGTTGGTTTGGCGTGCGGTGGGGTGGTAAGGATGGTACCAATGGCGGCACGGATGGCGGAGAAGTGGTCTTCCATTACACGCTTAGGGGTGATGGTGAGGGGGGTTGGGGTTGGTTTTTGTTTGGGTCGGCGTGCGGTGGGGTGGTAAGGATTGTACCAATTGCAGCACGGATAGCGGAGAAGCGGTTTTCCATTACATGCCTAGGGGTGATGGTGGTGAGGGGGGTTTGGTTTGGGTTTATGCTTGCGGTGGGGTGGTTAGGGTGGTACCCATGGCGGAGAAGCGGTATTCCATAACATGCCTAAGGATGATAGTCATGTTTTTTTTTTTTTTGAGGGGGGGGGGGGGGGGGGGGGGGGGGTGGGGTTGTTGGGTTGGGGTGTGTGTGGTGTGGGGTTAAGATGATCTCATAGCGGAGAAGCGGTGTTCCATTATATGCCGAAGGATGATGGTGGGGGGGGTTTGGTTAGGGTGGTACCCATGGCGGAGAAGCGGTCTTCCATAACATGCCTAGGGGATGGTGGTGAGGGGGGTTTGGTTAGGGTTTGGTTTTTTTGTTGGTTTGAGGTAAGGTTGGTTTGGTTTAGTTTTGGGTAAGGTTGGTTTGGTTTTGGTTTTGGTTGGGTTAGGGTGTGGTGGGGGGTAAGGATGCCATGGTGGGGAGGTGTGTGGGTTAGGGAGTGTGTGGAGCATGTTGTTGGGTGGGGGGTGAGGTGGTGGGTTGGTGGTTGGTGTTGGTTGTTTGTTGGTTAGGGAGCATGTGTGCTGTTTGGGGGGGTTCGGCGGTTGTTTTTTTTTCTTTCTCCCTTCTTTCGCTTTGTTTGCTTGTGTGGTTTGTTTGTGTTGTTTTGTGTTATTTGTTTGTCGTTCTTCTGTTGTCGCCTGTGTTGCTCTAGTGTGGGGGTGAGGGTGGTTGTGTTTCGGGAGTATGTTGAGCCTGTGTGCTGGTGTGGGCTGGTGCGGGGGGGGGTGGCATGGGTGTGGTTCCGGGTCTTGCGCATGTGCTGCGCGTTTGGGGGGTGAGGCGTGGTTGGCTGGTTATGGCGCTGTGGCTCCTGTGTGCTGTTGTGGGGGTTGCGGGGGCGTTGTGTTGTTGGTAGGTTAGGATCTTGATAGCCTGTGGACGGGTGTGGGGTTGCGGAGGTGGTTTTGTATTGGTGGTTGTGGTTAGGGAGTATTTTGCGCATTGTTTTCTGTGTTGGTGGGTTAGGGGGGGTGGTGGTTTGTTTTGTTGTTGGTTGGTGTGTTCATTTAGCTGTGTGTTGGTGTGGACGAGAATCAGGAAAAATGTGGGTGGGTGGGCTGGGGGATATGGAGAGAGTGGGTGGGGTGGGGAGAGATGGAGGGTGGGGATTACAGTGTTACCCTCCACCACAACCATCTTACCTTCCACCACCTCCACCTCAACCCCCACCTTCCACCAACTCAAAACCCATCCCCTATTAACACACCAGCTATACATACGCGGTCTTCCTCACCACCACCACCATCCTACCTATCACCTCCCACCACCACCATCCTACCCCTCACCAACACCACCCATCCTTTTTAAACACACCAGCTATACTTGTGTGGTCTTCCCCTCCACCTCCACCATCCTACCTCCCGCCACCACCACCATCCATCCCCAATAAACGCACCACCTGTACTTATGTTCAGCGTTTTGCAGGTGTGGCTCGAACCACAGTGGGCAGTTGCCTTGTTCTTGCAGCACCCACACCTCCACCCCACCTCCCACCAACTCAACCCATCCCCTATAAACGCACCGGCTAAACTTCTGTTGCGCGTCTTGCAGGTGTGGACCGAACCACAGCGAGCATTCGCCTTCTTCTTGCACCGCCACCAACTCAACACATCCCCTATAAACGCACCGGGTATACTTGTGTGGTCTTCCCCTCTACCACCACCACCATCCTACCTTTCACCTCCCACCACCACCATCCTACCCCACATCACCGCCACCCATCCCTTATACACGCACCAGCTATACTTCTGTTGCGCGTCTTGCAGGTGTGGCTCGAACCACAGTGGGCAGTTGCTTTGTTCTTGCACCACCTCCACCTCAACCCCACCTCCCACCAACTCAATGCATCCCCTATAAACGCAACAGCTATACTGAAGAGGTCTTCCCTTCCACCACCACCACCACCAAATCCCCTTTATACGCACCAGCTATACTTCTGTTGCGCGTCTTGCAGGTGTGGCTCGAACCACAGTGGGCAGTTGCCCTGGTCTTGCAGCGGGTTATAGGCGTAGCCAACAATCTCCGTGCGGATAGACTCTGGCAAGCCCGAGTTGATCTCCTGAGGAGGGGAGACAGATGGATGGAACGGGTGAGGTACAGATGGATGGAGGCAGATGGATGGAATGAGTTAGATCTCAGTGTGGATAGACTCTGGCAAGCCTGAGTTGAGCTCCTGAGGAGAGGAGGCGGATGGATGAAAGGGGTGAGATACAGATGGATGGAGGCAGATGTACGAGGGATGGATGGATGGACTGATGGATGGATTGATGGATTGATGGATTGATGGATTGATGGATGGATGGATAGAGGCCGTTCCGCATGCGATGACAGACGATGCAGCAATAGCAGAGGATGTGGCGGAAGAGAGTGGAGAGGGGAGGAATGCTGGAAATGAGTGGTCATGCGACCGTGGGCGTATGGAATAAGTCATTTCATTGATTGTACAGATGGAGGATGGATGGATGGATGGGATGGGAGCGGGATGGCATGCACACCCGAAGTGGGGTACAATTGATGGAGGCGGATACCAGTTGATCTCCTAGGGGTGAACAGATGGTGGAGCGGAGGTTGAGGTGGGTGGGTGATATACAGTTTTCCTGTTTCAATACTGATACATATGGATGGAGCGGGATTACGAGTGGTAGGCGATATACGGTGAGATGGGATGGATACGCACTAGCCCACCCCACCCTGTTCCACTCTCACCCCACCCCATAGCTCACCCCACCCCCAGCTCACTCCCCCACTCCTGTCCACCACACACCCCACTAGTCTCACCCTACCCCTGTTCATGAGAGCAGGGGTCACCCACCTCCATCATCCCAGATGGGCTCTCCATCTGTTCACCTCACCCCCATCTCACCCACCCACCCCACTAGCCCACCTCACCCCACCCCACCAGCTCACCCCACTCCTGTCCACCACACCCCACTAGCTCACCCTACCCCTGTTCATGAGAGCAGGGGTCACCCACCTCCACAATCCTAGATGGGCTCTCCAGTCCTGTTCACCTCACCCACCCCACTAGCCCACCTCACCCCACCACCCACCCCACTACCACCCCTACCGACTGATCACCTCACCCCAAACCACACACCCCACTACCTCAACCCCACCCCTGATCACCCTCACCCCACCACACACCGCACCCACCCCACTACCTCACCCCACCCCTGATCACCTGCACCCCACCACACTAGCTCGCACCCCGACCTGTTCTGAGAGCAAGGGTCACCCACCTCCACAATCCCACTAGCTCACCCCACCCCTGTTCACCTCACCCCACCCAACTACCCACCTCCACAATCACAGATGGGCTCTCCAGCCTGGGGCTATCGTTAGTGATGATGACCATATCAGCATCGTAGTACCAGGTCCACCCTCACTTCGTCGGAAAACTGGGGGGGGTGAGTTGGGGGTGAGTGGTACTATGGGGTGTGAGGATTTGGTGGGTAGGGGGTGAGTGGTTGTGTTTATTTTTTTGTGTTTATGTTTTTGGGTTTAGTTGGGTCTTTTTTTTTTGTTATTTTTGTAATTTTTGTGGTGTGGGGTGTGGATGGACCATATCAGAGCATCATAGGTACGCAGTCTCACCATCACCATCACATTTTTTGTTTGTGTTGTACACCCTTGGTTTTTTTTTTTTTTTGTGTTTTAGGAAATTTTTCCCGGTTGTGTTCGTTTCTTTTTGTTTTTTGGTTCCCTCTCCTCTCTTTAACCCCTTTCCCCCTCTGCATCCCCTGTGCCCTTTCGCCCGGTACTCCCCACCTTTCCCCTTCCTTGACTTGTCCCTCCCACGCCCGACTGAGTCCGCCCCGGCCCGGCGCCGCCCGCTACCCCCCCCCCGGCCTACCCCCCGATTCGCCCCCCGTGCCAGCCAGCCCCGATTCCGCCCTCACCCTTCGGTCCCCGGGCGCAGGGCCCCTTCGCCCGTGCCCGCTGCCCCCCGCTCCAGCTCTCTTTCCCCCTGCCTGCCCGGTCCTCTCCTGCGTCCCGAGTCATCCCGCCCTTCTCTTCCTCGATGCATTTGGGGCCCTCTCAGTGAAGGAGGACAACAGCGCATAGCACAGCTTCTAGAGTGGTTGTCCGTTGTTCACATGTGACACCAACCACCACTATTACCACTCCCCCCCCCCCCCCCCCCCCCCCCCCCCCCCCCCCCCCACCCACACACACACAGCTCTCACCCCTAGGTCATCTCACTCCCCTAGACCCAACGACTGCGAAGATGCGGCTGGCCCTCTCAGTGAAGGAGGACAACAGCGCGTGAACAGCTTCTGGTGTGTCGCCGTTATCTACGATGACGGAGAAGTTCTGACCCTCGTCAATGATCTCACACCGACCGGGGATGATCTCTACTGCCTCAATTCCGGCGACAATGGACTTCAGGGGGACCTGAGGGGTTGGGTTTGTTGTTGTTGTTGGTGCTGTTGTTGTTGTTGTTGTTGTTGTTGTTGCTGCTGGTGTTGTTGTTGTTGGTGATGGTGTAGTTGGGCGTTGTTGGTGTTGTTGTGTTGTTTTTGTTGTGTTGTTGTTGTTGTTGTTGTTGTGTTGTTGTGTTGTAGTTGTGTTGTTGTTGTTGTTGTGTTGTTGTTGGTGATGGTGTAGTTGGGTGGTGTTGGTGTTGTTGTGTTGTTGGTGTTGTGTTGTTGGTGTGTTTTGTTCTTATTTCTTTCGGTGTTTTGGTGGTTTTTGTGGTGGTGTTGGTTGGTGGGTTGGCGGTTGTTTGTTGGTTGGCTGATGGTGTTGTCGGTGTGGTGGTGGCCTGTGTGTGTGGGTTTGTCAAGACTCTCCCCCCCCCACCCCCCCCCCCCCCCACCCACCACACCACACACACATCACACACAAACACACTAACCACCCACCCACCCATTGAGGGAGTCCTGCCGTCAAAAAACCCTGCAAACCCATTCCCCCCCCACACCCCTGCAATCCCATTCAAAGGGTTCATACCCACCCCAGTCCTTCACTTGAGTGCGATGCCCGTATCCCGCTGCAAGGATGTTTGTCGCATTCGCCTTGCATTGACAGGCGCATGGTGTGGAAGAACCTTTCCCCCCTACCCTACCCTGCCCCCTGCTACCCATACAGCCCCTGCCCACACACCCCCGACCCCCACCCCCCACACCACCTTGAGTGCAATGCCCGTAGCCACAGCTGCAAGGATGTTGTACGCATTCGCCTTGCCAATGACAGGCGCGATGGTGTGGAAGAACCTTTCCCCCTACCCTAACCCTGCCCCTGCCACCCATACTGCCCCTCCCACACAACCCCCCGACCCCCACCCCCCCACAACCACCTTGAGTGCACTGCCCGGAGCCACAGCCTGCAAGGATGTTGTCGCCTTCCCTTGCCAATGACAGGCGCGATGGTGTGGAAATCTTCCCCCTACCCTACCCTGGCCCGTGCCACCAGTACTGCCCCTGCCCCCCCACCCCACCCCCCCACACCCCCTGAATGCCATGCCCGTAGCCACAGCTGCAAGAATGTTATATGCATTCGCCATGCCAATGAAGGGCGTGATGGTGTGGAAGACTCCTTCCCCCTACCCTATCCCTGCCCCTGCCACCAATACTGACTGCCCCTGCACAACCCTCACCACAACCACACATCATTATACCCCTTACCCACCCCCCGCCCAGCCGCACCCCCCCCCCCCACCTTGAGTGCAATGGCCCGTAGCCACAGCTTCAAGAAGGTAGTGACTCTTCCCCTTGCCCGCCGATGAAGGGCGTGATGGTGTGGAAGACTCTTTCCCCCTACCCTTTACCCTGCCCCTCTCCCCCAACAAACCACACATCATTACCCACATACCCACACCCGCCCCAAGCCCCGCCACCTCATGGCAATAACCCGTAGCCACAGCTGCAAGGATTGTTGTACGCATTCGCCTTGCCGATGAAGGGCGTGATGATTTGAAGGCTCCTTCCCCCTACCCTAACCCTGCCGATCAATACTGGCCCCGGCCCCCTAAACCCCCATCATTACCCCCCCACACACCTTAAGTGCAATGCCTGTAGCCACAGCAAGCAGGATGTTTGACTCATTCGCCTTGCCCAATGAAAGGGCGTGATTAATTTAAGGCTCTTCCCCTACCCCTAACCTGCCGATCATACTCCCGGCCCCCTCAACCACACAGTCATTACCCCTAACTACCCCCCCCACACACCTTTAGTGCAATGCCTTGCCACAGCTGCAAGGATGTTGTACGCATTTCTCGCCTTGCCGATGAGGGCGTGAATGATTTGAAGCGTCCAAGGGGGGTTCGCCACGATGACTCACTCTCCCAAATGTACCGTCATAGACTCTCCCACCACATCTGCTGCAGGATTGTCCTTGGCGTAGGTGATGATGGGCACTGAGCTGGCCTGGCGCTTGAACAAGGGCGTGGCCAAGTCATCAAGGTTCAGGACAGCAACCTGAGCGGTGGGAGATGTGTGTGTGTGTGATGTATGTGCAATGTGTGATGTACCTGTGTGTGTATGTGAGCATGTGTGCATGATGGGCACTGAGCTGACCTGGCGCTTGAACAAGGGCGTGGCCAAGTCATCAAGGTTCAGGACAGCAACCTGAGTGGTGGTGGTGGTAGTGGTAGTGATGGTTGTGGTGGTGGTCGTGAGGCGGTCATGGTTGTGGTGGGGTGGTTGACTGGCATGGTGGTGGGGTTAGTGGTCGTACGCGGTCATCGGTGGTGTGTTGGTGGTTGGGTGGTGTGGTTTGTAGTGACTCGGGTCATGGCTTGGGGGTGGTGGGTGGTGGTGGAGGGACATGGGGTAGGTGGTGATGGGCACCGAGCTGGCCTAGCACTTGAACAAGGGCGTGGCCAAGTATAGCTCAGGGACAGACCTCGAGTGGGGGTGGTGGTTTGGGGTAGGATGGTGTTCGTGACGCTGTTTTATGTTGGGGTGGTGGTGGTCGTTGACGCGGTCATGGCTGTGGTGGTGGTGAGTGAAGTGGTCATGGGTTGTGATGAGGGCCATGAGCTGTCCTGGCGCTTGAACAAGGGAATGGTCAAGTCATCAAGCTAGGACAGAACCTGAGTGGTGGTGGTCGGTGGGTGGTGGGACGGATGCGGTTTCATGTTGGTGGTGGTTGGGTGGGTGGAGTGGGGCATGGGTACTTAAAGTGATGATGGGCCACAGGTGGACTGGCCCTGGAACAAGGGACATGGTCAATAATCAAGGTCAGGACCGCAACCTGAGTGGGTGGTGGTGGTGGTGGTGTGGTCAGGTGAAGTGGTGCGTATTTGAGGGGTGTTTGTGGTGGTGTGATGTTTGTGTGGCTGCGTGGTGATGAAGTGGTGTCTTGAAGGTTGGTGTGGTGGGGTCCATGTTGTGTTTGTGAAGATGTGGTGGGGTGGAAGGGGTTGCGTGTTGGCTGTTGTGCGTTGGGATACGTGGTTTGTGGTGTTAGTGGTTGTGAAGGTTGGGTGGGTGGGTGAGTGGAGAGGACTGGTAATTGATTGGTTTGAGGGGTCAGTGGTGTGATTGTGGGATAACCATGTAAGAAAAAAAAAAATATGGGGAGGAACAACCACAAACTCGAAAAGGTGGGTGTGGTTTGTGTGTGTGTCTAGTAGGTGTGGATGTGTGTGTGTGAATGGAGTTTGCGACGTATTATGGTGGTATGTCGATTCTTGTATCGTTATTGATGGCTTTGTTTGATAGTATTTTTTGATGATTTCGCTCTGCTTTTGTTTTTCTATATTTGCATGTTGTATGAGCGCGTATTGCGTGTTAAGTTTTTTATTCTGGTTATTTACTCAGTACTTAGTGATTTATTGCTGGCTGGATATGTGTAGTTGTGTGATGAGTGTGTGATGTGCGGTTGTGATATGATATGCGTAGGTGAGGAGTGTGTGGGATGTGCGGGTGAGAGAGTAGGTGTGAGGAGGGGGGAGGGGCGTGTGAGAGGAGTATGGGTGAGTGAGTGGTGAGGGCGTGGGGAGTAGGCGGTATGTGGGAAGGAGGGCGATGGTGAGGGGGGTCATGTCTGCTATGCGTTCATGTGTGATGAGTGTGTGATGTGAAGTGTCACGTGATATGCGTATGTGTGATGAGTGCTCTGTGATAGTGGCCTGTGATATGCGATGGTGGAGAGTGTGTGATGCGCGTGTGATATGCGTATGTGTGATGAGTGTGTGATGTGCGTGTGATATGCGTATGTGTGATGAGTGTGTGATGTGCGTGTGATATGCGTGCGGGATGCGTGTGTGCAAGTGTGAGTGTGGTCTTAATGCGGCGCACCCCGTTTGTGATGTATTGTATGTATGGTATGTATGTATGTAGTATGTATGTAGGTGCAATCTTATGTATTATGTATGTTTGTATGTATGTATGTATGGTATGTATGTATGTGCCATGTATGTATGTGCATGTGTGTGTGCGTGTCCTACCTGCTGCTTCCACCAACCAGCTTCTTGAACGTTCTATGATCTCTGCCCCGGTGCTGACGAATGCGGCGAAAACCCGGCTTTGTGCTTAAAAACAGATCCGGGGTCACGCTGATCCCGACTCTGCCTCCCCGTGCTTAGTGGACGGCCAGGTAGGATCAGGCCCAAGAGTTCGGAGAGCTGCCACAGGGTGGTATGTAAACTATTATTTTCGTTGTATTATATATGAAATTCATCTCACCGCTATGCATTAGAGATAATATAATATATATATTTATAAATTCATTAATATAATATATAATAATATTTGACATTCATATCACATCTATACATGCATTTTAGGTGTATCATGTATTGATCATCTCCTGATATGATCCCAATTTCTTATGAGGTCAGGTATGACTAAAGGCCAAAGGTGTCTAGAGCTTGTATAAACAGTGGGGGAGGAAGGGGGGGAAAAGGAAGGGGGGAGGGGTGACGCCGGAGGGAAGTGGGTGGGAGGTGGGATTTGAAGGAGGAAGAGCCCCAACACCCAACCCCCCAACAATAATATATAGAAGATAACGCTTATCGATATACAAATATATAGGATAATGGATATTGGATCGGTCGGG